>OMKK01018359.1:1812-18440 GCA_900302305.1 Polymixia japonica
TAAAGGAAAACACGTGCAGCTATTTGACACATTAATAAGTTAATAGCCTACCAGCCACATCAGTTACGTCCAGCGCTCACACCCCTCTGCCATACAGCATCGTACGTGGTTGAGAACCACATTTCTTGGGCATATATTCTTTCGGCTTTTATATGCTTTATTCATTCTCTTCCCTCAGATCGGGGAAGGGGTCAGCCAACTACTCAAGTCAAGATGTTGATCTAAGATGCCAAATGTACAGTATGATCATTTTGGAAGTCATGGTGATGATGTACTTATTTGGGGCAGGACGAAGGGGTTGAGTTCTAGTGGTGCTGTTGGAGCTCCACGAACTTATTAGGAATCAATTAATTCTCCAGCTAGCAGGTAGGGCTGGGCGATATGGACAAAATCAAATATCACAATATTTTTGACAAAATACCTCAATATCGATATTGCGACAATATTGTAGGGATGACTATGCTTTCACAAAATATTTACATGAGATTTTTGATAAATAATCATCAATAATGTGGATATAATGACTAAGTGGGTAAAGTTACAGTTCAGAAAATTACATCACTTTTCTGTAATGCAGCTTTTAAAACCAGGAAGGAAGACAACAATTATGCCATAGCACAATATTACATTATCCAAAATCTAAAACGATATCCAGTCTCATATCATGATATCGATATAATGTCAGTATATTGCCCAGCCCTACTAGCAAGCATCGGTTAGAACACAACCGCACTCACCAGCTCTCTCACATACACACAAATAGAAGTCCTCTCTGTGTTGCTTAATGGAGACTGTGTGTGCCAGGACAACATTCCAGTCTTCGCTAATCATGGCTGGGTGAGAATAGACCGGGGCTAACCGTAACAAACCGGCTATTGTTCCTCTATGGGACATCATTGACTCAGCATTAAAAGCTAGTGCTAGCACAGTTAGCCAGCTAAGCTAACACAACCCACAAAAAACAACATCTCATGGGTCTGTTCTACTAAGTTGGACTTGGTGACCTATGTGATGTTGTTTTGTTTTTGGTTTTTTTGGTTTTTTTAATTTGAGGATATGAGGTTTGACTGGCATTTCAGACAGCTAGTAAGCTAACTTTGCAGCGGCGAATGAGCCAACTAACTAATAGCCAACTGAGCCAGCTGTGTACAGTAGAGGGAGGGAGGGTTTGGGCAGGAAGGCCTGTAGAAACATTCAAACAAAAAGTCCTGCTGTCTGACTAACTGTATAATGAGAGGAAGCATTCACTTCTGCTCCATTTACTGATAGCTTCTCTCTCTCTCCCTCTCCCTCAGCCCATCTCTCTCAGCCCATCTCTCTCTCCATCTTTCTCTCTCTCCATCCATCTCTCTCAGCACATCTTTCTCTCTCTCCCTCTCTCTCTGTCCATCTCTCTCTCAGTCCATGTCTTTCTGCCTAGCCTTTCCTTCTCTTGTCTGACAGAACTCCAGGAATGATAATTTGACAGAAAAGCGCACTCCTCCTGTGCACGCGCGTGTGTGTGTGTCTGTGTGTACGTGTTGCATAACCATCTTATCACCCAAGGGCGAGGCCACTGGATCGTTTGGTCTTCTTGTCAAAGCCCCTGCCTCAAACCGCAGTCATGTTGCTACTGATGCCAACCCAACTACGTCCCATTTCATCTAACCCAGCCCCGCAATCCATGTCACAACAGATGAGTACATCTCAAAATGGAAAAGAAAAACATCCTGGGTTTTGGACTAAAACTATGGTGACAGAAGTTACATAGGAAGAAAAGTACGCTGTTTTTGTGAGTGTGAGTGTGTATGTGATAGAGATCAATACCAGTCTGCTATGGTTTTCCAGAGGGGCGTAGTGGCTGATAAAACACAGCACCTTGTGATCAGGGCTATGGATTTACAAGTGTGACCTTACCAGGTATTTCTGAAGGTCCTAACGTGCAAAGAATAGAGATGTGCTAAGAGCTTGCAACGTCTCTCTCTTACACAGCAGGGTTACCGCTAGGATCGTTTCTTGCCAGAATTTATTTTACCAGACAAATTTCAAACTTACCGGTCACGTTTCAGTCTATGTTACAAACGCAAATATAATGCACAACTATGTTGACGAAAGAATGACAACGACCTCAAATCAGTTTGACTATTTAATGAACAGTAACGATTAAGCAAAACGAACAGTAAAGATTGAGCAAAACCTCAACATTAGCCGTTAAAACATAGGTTATTACGAAACATCTGTAACCCGTTTAAAAAATGCTACACGGCATCAAATGTGGCCTATAAGCAACCAGGTAACGTTTTATTTTCTCGTTGTTTTCATTGCGGTAAAGTCCTCTGCTGCCGACCTGAAATCAAACGTGTCCAATGTGTCTTTGCAGCTTGCAATGCACTGTGTCACTCTCTCCTCCTCCAGACGACTCCGCAGCGCCGTCTTAAGGTTTAGAGATAGCCTCTGTTATAGCTATGCTTTGTATGAGCATTATTAAAGGAAATTTTGACAAGTTTTTAATTTATCGTTTTGTTTTTTTTTATCAATTTCGCCAGGCAAAAAAACGGTAATTACCGGCTAACGGAAACCCTGAGAAACACATACACAGGGTGAAGCATTGAATTATACAGTGAAGAGGCCCGTCCACCTCTCTCAGCCTTGGGGTGACTTTGGTGCAAAGCAGAAGGGAGAAAGAAAGTGCTGACAAACTGTCATCACACAGACAGACAGACACAGGCAGACAGACAGGCAGGCAGGCAGACAGGCAGGCAGAGAGACAGACAAACAGACTTGCAGACAGACAGACAAATAAGACCAGACACAGAATTGCCCATAGACTCAGTCCATGTCCTGTAGACTCCCAGTGCCATTAGGACCCTGGCAGTGCTACGGTGCCTTTGGGGAAACGGGCCTATTGCAGCTCACATCTAGTGCTGCCAACAGAACCCGATACCACCAAGCTAAACTCCCGTCCCCATGGCGACGGCCACAGCTGGGTGTCATGTTGCCAATGCCGACCAAGCCCAGTTCTCGGGTGAAGGTTTAAAAAGCAGGCCAACGAGATAAGAGAGCGGGCAGGCTAATCACCCTGAATACAACAAGACAGTTAAGAAAAAAATCATCTTTAAAAAAATCTTTACCTGAATTGTTTTTACCAAAAACAAACAAATCCAGGGGAATTACTGAACATTACCTACAATGAAGTGTCTGAGGCCCGCCCTATATATCTATATATAATTTGTAGTAGGTACCTTCAATAAGATCAGGAGTGAACCTGGGCCCCAGAACTAAAGAAATCACCTCCTGCCTGTTACAAAACATTTGTGAAAGCCATCGTTGTGGAGAGTGAAATCGGGTGTAATAAGGTGCAGAGCCAGGAGACCGTAAGAAAGTGTCCTGCTTGTCTGGCACTACAGATGAACTTCTAACTACAATTCTTACAGTTTACAACCAGTGGTATAGTGTTATTTGTTTGTGCCAGAGCGCAGTTATGACGTTATCAACACAAAGCTGCACCGTCGTGTGGAATTTCAAAACAATATCGTCTCACTTAATCAGCTATCTCAAGTCAAGCACAGCACAGACATAAGCAACAACATAACAATGTTGGGCTTGTGTCTTTAAGAACTGAGGAATAGGCTGTATTCAGCACATGAAAGTCTAAATGCAAGCATTTTAGAGCCATTTCAAATGTTATTTTGCAACAATGTTTTAATGAAACTATTGATAGGCTGTCTGGACGTTATTTCATAATATCAAGTCACAGGAATGCAGCAAATTGACAAAGTGAAAATGTCACGTGAAAAGTAAAATGTCACGATCAACAGACTGGTAGGGGCTAAAAACACAGACAGAATCAGAGTGTCAAGACGTCCAAGGCTGATGCAGAATGGACACAGATGTGGTGTTGTGTCATAATAGTCACGTTGCTCTGGCATAATGTAGGCTAACAGGGAAATGCACTAAACTAATTCTCACGATTTTTTAGCAAAGGAAACCACACAATCTTGTATTCATATATTCGTATTAGTGCATTTTCAAGCTTTTGATCATTGAAAAAAAAGTGGTGGAGCTGCGCTCCAATACCATATGTTTACAACCCAATCACAGATCACTTCAGTGAAATGAAACTGCCATTGTCATAACTACATGGAACACCATCTGTTTACTAGGCAGTAAAGAGAGGCAGCGGGACTGCCAAAGGGCACTTCAGCAGAAATCCAGTCCAACCTGGCGGTTTTGTGGTCTATGGAAAGCATGTCATTCAATAGAACAACATTTAAGAAAAATACAACACGATAAACATAAAACATGATACCTCTCGGGGAAAACAAATAATTACATTATGAAATCAACACCTTCGGTCACGGCTGTTATCAGTACAACCAAATAAGCTATCCAAACCGGCTATGGTGGCTGTTGTATTGACCGTTTACAAACAGAAGGCTTTGCTATGCGTTTCTATGTTTACTGACATGGTTCAGGGGAGTGACTCCCTTTACCGCTTTCCTTCACACACACAATCTCTGCACCCTGGTACAGTGTGGACCACACACATGGGTATTCAGTCTCATTAAATACTGTTGTCACTACCGACTACTGCCAGTGAGTACGTAGCCTTTGTGGTCTCAATAAACTTGTGATCTGCAGCAAGAGAGCTCCCAGCTGTTCATTTAGTGGGGATAGTCTTCTTGTAAAGTGTCCTGGGCAATAGGTTTAGGCAAGCCTATGAGGAGTCAGGTGCGATTGTAGTCCGCTTCCAAGTGCGCAGGGCTGGCTTTTTAAAGCGTGCCTCCAAGCTAGGGCGCGCAGTGCTCCCTCCTTAGACAAACAGCTGACACTTCCAAGAACAGTAGTAGACCAGCTAACGACTGGAGCCTCACCATTTGTGTGTACACACTAGGGATGTAATGGTATGAAATGTTCACCTCATGATCTACAAAAATATCACAGTTTGCAGTTTTATACTATATTATTTTTTCCCTTTTAATTAAATGTAATATTACCCTTCAAAAAAACAAAAAAAAAGTCTTTTGCTTTGAACAAAAAATAGAGCTTTGTTTATTTGAAACAATCTTCAACACAAAGCACAGTGAGTCCAAAAAGCGTATTTCCTTCAGTACTGAGCAAAACTACAGAAGGTATGCACATGACGTCACATCATGCAGAAGTCACTCCCACTGAGTGGTGACTGGTTTGTGACTGGTAATCACAGACAGACTCCAGTTCTCAGACACACAATTCCCCCGTGAGAGACCTACACCCAAGCCCGGGATTCCAGACAAAGTATGTGCGCACACACACACCACACACACAGCTACCCAACTCCTGGGCCTGGCTTGCGTCAGCAACATCAGCCCCAGTCGCCATCCCACCTCTCCTCTTCCGCCTGTCCTTCTACGCTCTGTGTGTGTGTGTGTGTGTGTGTGTGTGTGTGTGTGTGTGTGTGTGTGTGTGTGTGTGAGATGAAGCTGTCCTCATGAAACTGGGCCGACAGCTAAGATCAACACATATCAGAGGGTGGGGCAGTATTTGGGGACGTGCCCAGCACACAGAGGTCAACCCACACAGCCTTCTTGGCCAGGCGCTGTTGTATTCCTGCCTTCATGTCCATATCCTACACTACTACCCAACCAAAGTGTGTTTAAATGAAACACAGACAGCGTTTCTCAATATGTGTCTTTGTCTGTGGACTTAATGTCTTTGGGCCACAGTGCAATTCTAAAACAAAAGAAAGGATGGAGGACAGATTCAATATCCTGGAAGTTTAATTTGCCAACAGCACAAATATCCAAGATACTAAACAAAACAAAAGTACCTAACAACTTAATAGGGGTGTAACGGTACGTGTATTCGTCCGAACCGTCAAGGTACGGACATTACGGTTCGGTGCATGCAGTCGTACGGAAAATACGCGGTATGAAGATTGATGAATGTAATACGGAACCGAAATACACAACGAGTTCCACCCGGAAACCTTAAGCTGTAAGCCATTAGCAAGTTAGCAACATGCCATGCTAAGCTTAGCTCAAGCTGATTGGCGGGGGGGGACTATACGACACAAGGTGGAACAAACTGTAACTCGCACTACTGTCTGTTAAAAATAAATGAAAAGAAACCTAGCCTTATGCATTTGGGGTTTTTTGTTGCTTTTTTTCCCTAACCATGACTTCTGTGTACCGTTACACCCCTACAACTTACCATCTTAATAATTAAGTATTTAAACAATTATGGTTATTTCCCTTATTAAATGCAGATTTCTTGAAGAAACTAGCAGGCACAAATAAACAGCTGTATATTCTATCTTGAACTGACAGTCTATTAATGGCTTCAACAGCTGGGAAAATGACCACCTGCGATTCATTAGTGACCACGAGCACACAGGGCATCTCAAACGGTTAACAACTGCCTCCTCTGCGCTCATGTTCTGGTGAAGATCATTCTTCTCGAGAAAACGTGGAAAGTATACAAGGACATGAGTATGTTCTTGAACACTTGGCTCCGGAAAAGAAAAGAGAGAGAGGGAGAGAGCGAGCGAGAGAGGTCTACGTCCATATTGAGAGAACAGTGCATCTCCATCAGGGAGATGTAGGGTGAGGCCAGGCCAGTCACAACACATCCACACAGACCCCTCATGCATCCCTCACTAGTTCTTCTAGATCCCTGCCCCATCTTAGCTCTATTCGAAACTACATCACGCTGTTTTTCCCATCTTTTCAGTGCTGAGGACGAGGCTATGTCTAGTCCCATTAGGTTTTTGACAGGCGTGTCGATGCAATTCACAGGCCAATGTTGCCAAACCACAGCGCATTTCACCACATGCACACACGCACGCAAACACACACAGTTGCTGAATAGTTTGCGGTCCTTAACTCACTCGTTTTTTTTTGTGCCATAATTCAGGGTGCGTTTGTGCATGCGCAGAGGGCTTGTTGCTCTTGGTATTACAGCATAAACAAACTAAAGGCAACACCCTAAAAACTGCTCTAGCCAACTACATGGAGGCTACAGCCTGTGGCCCCTCAGCCTGGCCTCCATGGCCCTGTTGTGACCACCACATCATATGGAGAGGAGAGGAGAGGAGAGGAGAGGAGAGGAGAGGAGAGGAGAGGAATGGTTTACCCACATTAATCCCAGGAATGACATGGTCCTCTCCTCCTTCTTCCCCTTTCTGGGCCTAAAACTGTGTTGATCTGCATTGATTGGCAGCAAGGCACAATGGGATCCTGTAGTGAGAGGGCGGGAAGGCTGGGATCTTGGAAAACAGTCAGGCATTGGTGCTTGGCTGCTGTCTGATGTCACAAGGTCACAGGGGTGAACTCTTGCGAGATTGGCCCACGGATGGCTTGGGGGCTAAGTGGACTTTGACTGACAGGTGCAGAAGCCTATTGAAAGGCTGGGAGGGCAGTGTGCACCAGTGAGGGGAGAGAGAGAGAGAGAGAGAGAGAGAGAGATGGAGGGTGAGGAGGAGGTGAGCAGCCAGGCCTCTGAGGGGATTAACAAGGACTGACAGGGGACGCTAGGGCGCGTACACACACACACACACACACACACACACACACACACACACGGCTCCAAGGGCCCACTGCTCTGCTGAGCACACACAATACACCATTTGTTTTAAAAACGAGAGAGAAAGCTAGATAAGAGAGGCCAGATCACAGAGAAGGAATGTGAACGACAACGAGAGAGACACAGAGAGCGAAAGAGAGAGACAGACAGAGAGAGAGTGATACAGAGACACAGAGAGAGACAAAGATAGAGAGAGACAGAGACAGAGAGAGAGAGAGAGAGAGAGAGACACAGAGCGTCTCTATGCCCATATTACCCAATGTGACTCCCTGCCTGCCCACCCCGTCACACAAACACAGACCCACACACCCCATGTGGACGTGTCATCCAGGAAACAATCAAGCTGATTAGTGATGCCTTGGTGTATCTGTCCATCAGCTACGGGGTGAAACGTGGGGTAATGTGACTGAATGCAGCGCTTCTGGCTTCCAGCCAACGTGTCCGGTGCCAAAGGAGAGAGCCATGCATGTGCAACTGTTGTTTAGATTTCATCGCTCACACACCATCCCCTGCTGACGACGCCATTCAGTGTCTTACTCAATAACTCTGCCTGTGCACGTGCACGTGTGTGTTAGAGAAGAGATATATGGGCCATAACTCTGTTATGGCAGGCAGCAAGAGCTGTGGTCATGATCTTTGCCCCTCTTCTTAATGAGCAGCCAGGGAGTGACACACACACACACACACGCGCACACACACGGCCTTGAAATGTGACACAGAACACATTTACAGCTTCATCTTGGTAGCATGTAGAGCATGTACCGCGCAGCGCTGCCTTTACACACTAGACCCACGAGTACTGAGTCGCTGTGGTCTCCTGTGTCCACTACAAGGAGAAAACCCCGTCTAAGGGACATAGCCCACTAAGACGCCTGCAGAGCTCCATTCTGCAATGAAGAGGATTCATTAAGTGTGAACTCTGGTGCAGGGACAGGATCACACGTTAGTCCACCGGTTTTTGTTTTGGTTTTTTTACTGACATCTTACAGGTAAGCTGGAGAAAATGTCATTCCTCTGTGAGAAATTAACCACTTTGGATCAGGGAAGTCTGTGGTAAACCCATCTGGTCCTCCAAGCGGCTCAAAACAAGCCTACTGTTTTACAAATACTATTAGCAGCCCTGCATCAAAAGAAAACACTATGTCCAGCTCCTCATTAGACTGGACCCGACTGCTTCTAATGAACACTGAAGACAGGAAGGGTACAACATGGAAGACAAAAACGTAAATAGTGATAATTGAAACACACTTCACTAAAACTATTAGCAACAATAGAAATACAATGAAACTACATCTGTGTAACAATGTGCTCTGAATAAATCAGGATTATCGACTCAAGACAAAATCACACACATGTACATGTGTTGGAGAAGCCAGTAACTTGGCACTGACTTCGTCTGTGTGTGTGTGTGTGTGTGTGTGTGTGGGTGTGGGCGTGTGTGTGTGAGAAGTGTAGTGTTTCCATGGCGGCCCGTAAGAGTCTGACAAAGGACAGCACAGGATAACACGGCAGTAAGGGCAGAGGGAGGCCTGGGACCTCGCCATACAAGGTTATCACACCACACAGAGTTTCGTCATCCTCGGAACGCGTTGGCAATTGTTTCGATCTTTCCCCTGGAAGTGAAACGACAACATAACCACCCGTACAGCTCTCTGCCCTGTGTTTCCCCTCTACTTTCATTCTGTCTGAATAAAGAACATTAAATGCCAAAGGGGTGTGGACTACACGCTCCCATTTAAAAACAAACAAGACTTTGGAACGAGCCAATGAGGATTAAAGAATCCAAAACACCGGTTGTATTCGGGAATCGGAACACGGCAGATCCGGGGGAACCCCTCGCTGTTAAATGTGATTTGTCCTGGTTTCCCACACAAAAAAGGGAAAGGTTGTTCTGGGCTGCTGCACCTCTCTGCCCATACCCCTAGGAAAGCCACTATCTACACACAGCACCCGCTTCCTGTCTGTTTCCTTCTTCCTGCGCTGGAGGGGAAAAGCGGTGAGGAGATGTTGACTTTGCGTCGAGTCTGTTAGTAGGTTATGGCTGCTTTACTAGTGCAAGTTTTCACTTACAAAGAGAAGAAAATATATATATTGAAAAGATCAGTGGTAAGTCTTACCCTGTACCCTACTGTCTCCTGTTAAGGAGTTAATACTAGTCTTTTTCCCCTGCTAGACACACACTGAGCATGCCCCGGAGCCCTGCTTGGACATCAGGATTTTTCCAAGCATAGAGAAATGATTTTTTTCTACAAAAAATGAGGGAACTGAGGGTAAAAATTCTCCACATTGAATTATTTTTAGACGTTTGGCACAATATGGTCATCAGGCCAGCAGATGGTACACATCAACAACACAAGTCTGTAATAAGTTGGTGTTAAGAAGAAGAAACTGCACCAGACAACTCCTCGTTGGCTGTGTAGCAGGACTTCTGGCTGTGCTGTAAGTTTGGCTAAACGCAACAACAGTAGCTACATGAATACCACGGTGCCAACTGAGCAAGTGCAAGTGATTCAGTGTCTCTTGAATCACCAAGTTGACCTCATAGCTGAGAGCCAAAAATAAAGTCTCAGCTTTAACTATACAAACTGTCACCACTGACGAATAGTGTTAGTATCACTTTTGCCAGTTTAGCAATTCTCTCTCTCTCTCTCTCTCTCTCTCTCTCTCTCTCTCACCGCGAGAATCGCAATCACAAGAATTCATCTTGTCAGGCTTCAAGTTGCAATTGTGGCCGAACCACAGCTGGTTCAGACCAATCAGCATCCTATGAGGAACTACTGGCAACTACGGGCGTGGTTTAGCCAATCACCTGCCAAGTATTTTTTGAAAGTGCTTGCCCTTTTCCAAACAGTTTCCAAGGACTACTTGTCAGATGGTTCTGTGTAACAAACCATCTGGCGCATCAGGTTAACAAGATGGGCCACTACAAAGGAAAGCAGAACATTTCTTTAGACCATGCCATTTTAAAGATAATCCAAATAGCCAAATAGACTGACTAGGCCTACCCAAAATATCAGCATACAGTCTGCTCACAATCTGTATTTATTATCTATTGATATTACAGCTCTTTGAATACACAAAAACTATACTGAACAAAATTATAAACGCAGCATATAAAATATAGCTATTTCTGAAAAAGGGTTATTCTAATCTTCTTGAACTTTTAGTGCATGATAAAAAAAAAGGGTTAACTCAACTAGCGATGAATCCCTATAACAGAGTTAATCCACAGACCGGACAGGTGTGGCATCAAGAGACAATAATCTCGATGCGTGACCATTACACGGACACTCCTTGGACTGGGGACAATAAAAGGCCACCTTGAAATGAAATTTTTAATCAAAGTACAAGATGCCACAGATGAGCAGAGAGAGTGGAGAATGGTCTGTTGGCATGCTGGATGTTGGCACGGCAGTTAGGTCCGTCGCCAGACATCTGAATGTGCACAATTCAACAATCTCATGATTAACTCTGTGCGAAGGAGGCGTGTCGCTTTACTTTACTACTATTTTGTCAACGGTGGACACACACGGTACCGACATCCACATCTTGACCCTACTCCAAGTCTGTTCACTGTCTTTTTGAATTGCATTCATTGTTTGCTATACTTTGTCCATTATACGTTTGAAAAATGAATAAATTATCACATGCTGCATTTATAATTTTGTTCAGTATATATATTGATATTACAGCTTATGGAAAGAAACATTTAACCATCTTTGCCCCAGACAACAAGAAAAGAGGAAGATGAGGAGGATAGGGGTTGAATTAAGCAATGTTCACTTTATCGTGCATTTGTTTTCTATGGAGTAGAGTGCTGTGCTGATGTATGTGGCATGCAGCGTGCTGTGCACTGTGCCGAAAGTTCAACTTGTTGAACTTTGAACCCACCATGTGCTAACTTTTGAGAGTGCAGCCACTGACAGTACTTGCATCCAATTACATCCAACATGGAGGAAAAACTGATTGCGTGCGTCTCGGAATTTCCCAAGATCTACAACAATTCCATAAAAGCATACAGAGACCACACCAAACAGACGTTATTTGAGCAGGTATAGGCAGAGATTTTAATATAGAACCACCAAATGTACTGGAATGGTTACACATTTCACTGTACAGTGCAAAGAGCCTTGTTTTTCGGCAATAATGCGAATCCAGCTTTAGGCTACAGTGACAATGGTGATTATTAGGGGCCTATAGGAGAGTTGAGAACGTTTGAGTTGACAACAACAAATGTGGACTTGCACTGGCCCTTACAACAGGACCACCGAGGACCCATGTTATCCAAGAAAAACCCTGGATGTGACACTAGGAGTATTCCAGTATAGATAATCATTTGTGGTCCAAAAAAGTCACAATGCACATTATTGAGTTGAGAAATACATTTTGAATAATGAATCCTAATCGGATACGACTGACTGAACTAACAGGAGGCCAAAGGAGCAAGATTCCCTCATGCACGACAAGCATGGGGAGCAAAGTTATTACCAGTTATGTTGTCAACCAAATATTGCCCAAATGTAGTGACAGATGCAGACACACAAAGTCTAGACTTTGCTGTCACTGCTATGGGATGGCAAGCTGAATTTTGAGCTGGCCAGACTAAATTAAGATTAGAATTCGACATAGTCTGAACGCATTCAAGCCAGTATGTGAATGTAAGCAAGGTAAAAGGAAAGGGGAGGTAGAGTGTTGAAAAGTAATGTAAATGCAGATTTAAATAAACAAAGTCATGGAAGATGCTTAAAAGTAGACTTTCAGACCAGGCGGGGACACACAGGGGTGTGACCAGATAACGTCAGCACTCTAGGCTCAAATCTCAAAAACTGTATCAAAATGACACTTGTGATTGAGGCATTCCGTAGCCTACTTAGGATGAGTAAACCTGGTGTCCACTGAGTTGAAACAGTGGTTCAGGAGGCCTTGTGTCAACAGGAACTCGCTAGTGGGCCCATTTTAAACCACAGGTACCTTTAAAAGTCTCTCTCACTCCCTCAAAAAAGGAAAATATCTTAGGTGAGCACTCAGCAGCTTCAAAACTATCTTACCTTTGTCATGCACATAAACACACAGTTCAATGGATTCCACTCTTTCCCTGCCTAAACCCAAAGGTTTGCCTGATAAGAAATGTTGCAACAAGAAGAAGTAGTCAAACTTTTGTTTCTGGCATTAGAGGAAAAGCATGTTTACATGGGTGGAGGTCTCTACGTATCATAAATCTACAGCCTCATTCATTGTCAGCAACCCACACGGCATGAAACTACCACTGCCGAGGAAAATGGGAACATCACAAAGAGAAGTCACCAGCCCGCTAGAACTACAATGTAACTCGCATGTAATTATTTGGTCTTATTACATTGTTATCAACTGCCTGAATGCACGAGTGACTGAACACTGTCTTTTGTCTATATCTTGCACTGTCCCCTTGCACTGCATGTGAGGTCTTGTTGTCCTTGCGCCATGTGTGACAATATGTACCTTTGATTTGCACGGTGTCTGTCGATATGTCTCTGCTCCACTGACACCAAGACAAAGCCCTGCGTGTTTATTGTACTTAAACGAGAATCATCAGTATTTACTCACCATTGTTCTAGCTTGGCGCTTCCTTTACTATGGGCCTGGGATTTAAAATGGGTCACGAAGCTCTGTTTGTGACGTGACCCCCACAGTACGAGAGTATTTGTTATGTTGTAATTAGCCTGGGTCCTGGGGTGAGATTTAAATCACTCGGTTTGGGTTGCAAGATTAAAAAGTTTGCAAACCTTTGTTCCAGACTTAATCAGCCATCCACGGTTAATCTAATCACATGAAAGATCCAACTGCTCTCAGTGGCATTTGCTCTTAATTGAGACAATGACTGGAAGATTAAACCTTTTTGAATACTATACAATCAAATCCAACTATTTCATTTAAACACATATTTTGTGTGCGGGTACGCATTGTAGCTCATGACCAGCCTAGACCCTTTGTGAGGAACACTTGTGCTTCTACACAACATGTGGCAATGGGGCTGGAGTCTACCAGCTGACATGTGGGGATGGGTGTAGTGTGGCAGGGATGGTCATGCATGTGCTTACACTTCAAACCAGTGAAAACCCAGAGCAAGCTCTGACGCCGAATGAACGCTTCTTGTGTAAAGAAAGATTTAGGGTTAAGAGAAATTCTGGACAGTGGGTCATTCCACACCAAAATGATGAGCTTGAGTTTGCAGCAGAGAACGCCAGCCAACGGTTGCCTGGCTCCAAGCCTGATAAATTAATCGGCTCAAGACGAGGAGGAGACCCCTATCGCCTCCCTCTCCTGTGCTAAGACTCCCCCCACCCCTGATCCAAGGAGGGGAAAGAGGTGGGGGTAGGGACTAAGGCATAAGGCTGCCTGCCCCCCACCCGCCCAAAAACAATGGTGTTGACTGCAGGTGGACAGTAACCACTCAAACACACAGCTATAGCCATAAATCAGATCTGTCAATCAAAGACAAAACAACTACCACTGTACATGAATATGTTAACACAGAAGATTAGACATACTTTATTTAAGACCAATTTATGCTGAAGAATTGAAATGCAACAAGCCATAGCTGCCTTCTTCCAAGATAGCCAACTAGCTTGGTTATTCTAAATCGAGGCCTGGAAAGATGGCATTTCTTTCTAGTAGTGGTCGCAGTCAAGAACCACAACCTGAGTCAAGACAATTGTTTTACGGTTCTGTAGCAACAATTTGTGGCCCAACAGGAAACTATTGATGGTCAAACAGAGGCAAGTCTACCAGCCAGCTCCCCCATCTACTCGCCTACTAATCTAATGACAATACAAAGAAACACGGTCGGCAATTTTGCACTTGCAGAGAGATCGTCGTTTGGATTGTAGTCAGACTAGCACCGGTGCTTCTCGGTAACGTACGTGGGGTTAGCATGTCGACCGAGCTAGCTGCTAATGGTTTCGGTCTACGTTACTCGGTTCGTCAGCCATTGCAATGCACTTGCTCTAGCCTGCTAGCCGGCCAGTATACACACATTGGAGCAGGATGAACTGGAAAGGGAAGAAATTCCTTTTATTTTAGCCACTATAAACTTATCTGTACATAAAAACCGGGTTTTAATTTGTTACTCATATAGCAATTAAGTTGGCCACGGGGGTGGTTATCCACGGCGGGGTGTCCTTATCCAGGCTGCCCACCTCTACTGTCTCTAATGCACGGTTCAGATTTGTTCTACAGGTATTCAGCTAAGCTAGCTAACTAGCTAGGAAGACAGATATAATGTCTGCTAGTTCATTATCAAAGTCAACCGGCTCGACTTGAAACATTTCCAGAAAACCATATCATGAGGCACGGCGTCAGCCAACCCGGTGCTTTTCCCACCGGGAGAGAGAGAGCTGGCTGAGTCCGGCCGACAGGGCCTGTACCCGGGGGGGCAGAGTCCCCGGCCTCCCGTACAGAGTCTCCCCCGACCTCCCCGTACCTCCGTGGGCTGGCTGATCTCGAACAGGTCCAGCCGGTTGGCGTTCCAGTGGTTAATGATATCGGCGAGTTTCCGCCTCTCCTCCTCCCTGCTCCCCGACATGCTGGGAAAAACCTCAGTGATTCCTTCACTGGTGCCGCTGGAGGAAAAATAGAAAATATCCTCTCTGTCCACACCGGAAAAAAACAAAGATTACCTCAGAAACCCAAACGACAAAAACAAACAGCGCTCATATAGGTCGGGCTTTTCCTTTCCGAGCGGATTCGGTGGCGGGTCTGTTTCGCTGTCAGGACCAACCGACCGACCGCTCCTCTAGCCTGCTGAGTGAGTGTGTGTGTGTGTTGTCTGTGTGTGTGTGTGTGCGTGTGTGTTTCCGCGTTCCCCTCGCGTCGTGCGTGTTGTCGCGCTCCCGCTCCCGTTCCTCGGGACGCTCGTTCACGACCGCAACAATTCAACGTGCACGCGCGCGTCGGTAAAGTGTCCCTGTTTAACTGTTTCACGTTCAAGTCAAATGACATTTATGACGCTCTCTCCTCCTAAATGATCTTAGGCTACATTACTTAAATTAATGACTATAATAGCTTGGTAAAATTATGGGCGATTAATAATATCTTAGTCTTTTCAACAAGTAGGTGGTTTGTCAGGCTACGAAAGCTATTTACTATTTGCATAAGCTATTTCATTTCAGTATATAAAGTACACAGAGCATACAGATTCGGTGTGAACCACTAACTCTAGCAGTTGGAACCCCCATATCAGTATCCTTTGTTTATCCCAAAGCAGACAGCAGGAGGGGAGAGCCATTTTGTTTGCCTATTTCATATGGGGTTCTAAACCTTCCTTAGCTAGCAGGTGCTGAATGCCACACAGTCCTGCCAATGGCATCCTCCCAAGAACACAACCCCACACTAATATTCATTTACAATATGTGCTGTATAAGTCATATAGAATGCAATGGTTGACAGTAGTATCCCGTGTGCTTTATGCAGAAAACACAAAGATTAGTGAATGGTTTTACAATTCCAGCATGACGAACTACATGACTAATGCTCTGCCATTAGGATGTTGGGCAGGCTTTCTTCTGTGTTGTCATGCCTGTTTGGCAACACCATTATACCATAAAACAATGCTTGAATCTTGGCAGGCTACAATTCAATGGACAGTAATTATAGTAACATGGAAACTAGTTTCTTAAAATTGCCTGTAATCATAATCCCTCATATCATAACTAAGCTAAGTCTTGGTTATGGTATATACAAATATGACTCTGTGACCTGTTTTCAATTTTAAAGATTTTATGTATAATCATGCATGTTGAATACAATCTATTCCGGCTTACTTAGAGGCATAAATGCACCTATGTGCTAGTTAAGCTTTCAACAAAAATATCTTAGTGAAAGAAACAATGAATGGCTTGTTAGAAACAAGAACTAATGCATCATGTACAATAATTATCAGTAGGTACTGGTTGGGAAGACAGCACACAGGATAAAATATAGAGTCATGGTGTGTGTGTGTGTGTGTGTGTGTGTGTGTGTGTGTGTGTGTGTGTGTGTGTGTGTGTGTGTGCGTGCGCGCGTGCGCATCTGTCCACCTTACATGCATGTGTGTGTATGTGTATATTGTA
>OMKK01018366.1:1952-13868 GCA_900302305.1 Polymixia japonica
AATCATAATCCTGACACTAATCAAATCTCACCAAACTTTGCTCATTAAGATTATTTGTGATGCATTCCCTGATGTTAACTAGCCTGTAAAACTAGATCAATTCGTGAAAATCACATAACTCATAAATTTAGGCCATCCAAAAGATTCAAGTCTTGATCAATTCCTACAATACAATATAACAGAAATTGTAATTGCTAGAGTATTGCCCCTTTTAAGAGTAGGATGCTACAAAGGCATAGTGAAATGCCACTTACTGAGACGATGATGATCCTAGGGTTCCCATCGTCATCCCCAAGTTTGTTGTCCAGGATGAGGCTTCGTCTGTTCAAAGAGGGACCTAGAGCAGGATCGGTCATGTCACCATCACCCAGTAACACACTCAAGCTCTCTTGGTCTGTCTTGCCATCTAGTTTTCCCGCAGGCATGGCTACGGTAACCGAGCGCCCGCTAAACTCAGAGAACAGCACTAGAGCAAATAAAACAGAGTAAAAGGAAATCATGATATCGACACTATTAAGATACGCTCTTGACGCTCTTTGGCCAAATCAGTAGCGGACTGGCTGATCTCGCTTCTCCTGCAATGACTGGTTTTGCTATAGCATCAGCCCTCTTTTATATCAGTGCGTTTGAGGGAGAGGGCATTCTTCATACCACTTTTTAATGAGGTCTAAAGTTACCTGCAGCGATGTATCTATCCATCTCTCTGGCCGAGGGTCGTAGGTCACCTTGAATGTAAAAGTGAATTTGTCAAGCAACGGCAACGTTCCCCTTTGTGATTGTTCAATATAAAAAAAAAAGAAGGTGAATAGCTGAATCACTCCTGTTTAGAGGCGGGACAAATTCATGTGAACGGGGGCAACGTGGTCTGCTGTAATCCCCGCCACACTGCAGAGTGGGGTCATCAAGAACCATAGCAGGTCACAGGGCTGGAATTAATTGGATATCTCTTCTCTTAAAATCCACATCCCGAAATGAATACAGTGGGAGACATGACACAGACCCACTGCGCTGCATGAAAGACGTAAAATGAAATGCCCATGGTGAGATATAATCTCTGAATGGCATCAGAGGCTGCACATGGCAGTGTTCTTTGCCCCAGTAAAATACATCCCATGATGAACCGCCCACCATGAATTGAAGCAGTTCAACCAAAGGCCATATACAATCAACAAGACTCATAAAAGAGTTTTGATGATGATGATGATGATGATGATGACGATGATGACGACGACGACGATGATGACAGTGACAATGATGGTGATGCAAGTGATAACGATGACGATGACGAGGAATAACGTAAAAGAATTTAAAAGAAAGAGAATTGAGAGATGTGTTACAGTTCCATAGCCCTGAGTTTTCTAAGTAAGAGTAAAGCGATTGTGACACGTTTGATCAACAACCCTCCACACCGAGGCAATAGTCATCAGTTGATGAAAGAAGAGGTGGAGGAGTTTTACAAACGATGGCCGAGGGCATTGTTGACGTAGCTTCTCCCATGCTCCTTCTCTGCTCTTAGGAAAACAGAAGGGGGGCTTACCTTATTAACATCACAGAAGCCATAGCACGGGGATGGAGAAATGGGACATGAATAATAGTTATTGAACCCAGCTGAAGTGATTTTACTTGGAGCAGTCAGCCTTTATTTTGTAAGTATTTTTGTTGGAGGGTGAGGACTTCTACTGAAGGACTGAACTTGTCCACAGGGGCATGGCCGTTCCAGCAAGAAGCACAGTCGAACTTGTGAGCTTCATGCTCTGTTGTTATAACCTCTCTATCTCTCTTTCTCTCTCTATTTCTTGCTGTCTCGCTCTCTTGCTCTCTTTCTAATAATCTCTCTCTGCCTCTTCTAAATTTTTCTCTTTTGTTTCTGTGGGGTTTCGTGTATAGGCATTCTAAATCCTTATGTTATTTCTGAGTTCATCATCAAGACACTGGAGATGCCTTTGGTTTCTGTACTATTTCTATGTATATATTATAGATATTTTTGTGTAATTTCCCCAAGTTCAGCTCTATATATGTCAACCCATCTCTCTAGTTCTCAGATCCCACCGCCCTGCTGCAAAGCTTCTCTATTCCATCAATTTTCCTATCCAGTGAACTCTGAGCTGAGGTGAAGGTCTTTATCTGGTAATTCTGTGATTTTCCCCTGGTCTGAATTTCTAAGAAGACATTACCATAATTCTGTAACAAAGACCATTAGCATAAAAGCCAAGAGTTAAAAAATCTTACAAAGACCAGATGTGGTTTGATGGGTACCCCTGGACAGTTACCAAGTCTTCTTTGACCGCATTTACTTAATATATTTTGTTTATTTACCAAAACAATTTCTATAGCATCTTATCATCATGTCAAATCATAAACATGTCTGATGTCATTGAGTTTTACACTACAACTTCAGATTCAATTGTCATTGATTGTGGCTGTCTTGCCTTATGGGAGTCTTACTTCTACCAAGATTTTACTCTGTTCTGTGGATGTTTTACATTTTGAATTCCACTCTCACAGGTTGTGAAATAGTCCATCATCAACTCTGTCCATTGGTTGCATCACTTGTCAGTTGCCAACGTTGTATTTTAATCACATAGCCTACAGCTTGCTGACAGCGTAGAAAACCCTCAGAAGTACGGGCCATATGACATCAGTAGCGGCAATGTTTTCTAATCCTCCAAGAGCCAACACATTATTTACTTGTCCTGTGTTAACACACTGCCTTTCATCACTGACACACAGAAAAAATAAAGCTAAACAACAACCACAACAACAAAAAAAAACAAAAAAAACCCCACACTGACTCATAGCAGAGGGGAAGTTCCAGTTCCAGGCAGATGTGATGCCCTGATCCTCCACGCACGGCGCTTCCTGTTTGCTGTCAGTGTCGGGGTGCACGCAGGAACGTGAGTTGGGCGGGTGCCCGGTGTGCAGCATTCGGCATGAGATGCGGGTGTAGGGGTGGCCACAACTGGGCAGGTCTTTTTGTTGCCCAGAGAACAGACCATGGTTTCCTGGAACAATGCAGCTGATGAGAAGCTCTCCAAGGAAAATAAGTCTCTGACATCATGGGTTCTTAAAGCACACAGCTGAGCCAACACTCTCCTGCTATAATCAAGGCTCAGTGAATTTCCACTGTCGACTGAAATTGGGGAAGAGAGAGAATCTCCTCCAAGGGGCTTAGACACTTTTTTTTTTTACCTGCTTGCCGTCTTAATTTTTAATCTTAGCGCTAATGCTCTCGTCTAGTGATAGTGCAAGGCTCACAGTGCATTGTCTTGTGTTCCCACCCCTCTTTGTACCTGTTCGTAGTTCACAATATGCTGACAGGATCACTGTGGTAAGAGTAACACCACACTCAGGATATGAAAATAGCCAGAGTGTGTGACAGTAATATTGATAAATGATTCTGAGTTGATAATACAAGAACACAAATTCTCCAGTTTAAGTCAGGCAACTGATATCCGGTGTACTTTAGACAAAAAGCAGGGATGAAGACTGACAAAGCCTTACAACTACTTTTCTTCCAAAACAACCATGTGAATAAGTAGTCAAATTGGTGAGTGTAGTAAAAGAGACCACAAGGTCATTCAAAAGACAATTGTGTGCACAAGTTGTGGAGTTGAAGAGTGTGGAGGGATTGTATTTCAGACCTAGGTCCAAATGCTGTGTCCTTAGATGCACTGAATCTTGAGTGCAAAGAGATCAATGGGAAAAGATTGTTATCTTTCCAGAACCTTCCTGCTTCTTGAGGTTATTCAAACATCATCATGTTGCACTTCTTAATTCACTGTGTCATCATATAATCTCAAATTAGGTATCAAAGCCCAGAAGATAAAGAGAGTGTTGTTAATGTATCCTGAGGTTAACATTTTATAATAATTGTAACTGGATGATACATCCGTATTTGCATTGATAATTGTCTTATTTGTTATGGCTTGGTTGTCCACCGTTGACCGAGCTCCTCTGCACACAATTTCTTGGAATATTTCTGGCTGATTTATTCGAACTCTATGTTTTGCAAGCTTGCACACTGCAATTGGACCATTAGGCCTGAGATAATTGATCCTGTATTAGTCATAGCGAGGGATGAAACAACATCCAGGATGGCCGGACCAGGACCTTGCCAACTATCCTGCTCCTCATTTCAGCCTCTAACATCTGTTGAACGCGGGCCAGGGGGCTAATTTATCAGTGAAAAGGATTTGACTGTTGTGCCATACATTCATTAAAAAGTGCTGACAGTGAGTGAGAGCTCGGCACTGTCACCTCGAGCATCCTCCAAAGAGCTGAACATGCAGCTCTTCCCTCAGGGAACACCACGCCCCGCGCTGTTTGCATTGGCAGAACATGCCATCTTCTAGGAAATATCACTTTGTCATTCAGGGTACGTTCAGTTTTTGTTCTGGTGAACCAATCCTCCGTGTGAGTTATGGGTTTTAACAAAGCCAAAAGGTCATCCATCCCGTATAGGATTTGCGCAGGCTTAGAGAGACAAAAGTTTGCTTTGTAATCATCCTCTGTTTATGTGTCTGAGTCCACTGGCTTTCTCATGAAGCATGTCTCATTCTGCAGAATTTACCCGTAAGATGTTGTGTAATAGGCAGAATAATGTCTTTACAAGATGATGTTTCCCCAGAGACATTTATGCTAGTGTGTATGCATGGCACGAAAGAACTCACCAGACATTTCTATGATGTTGACAAGTGGTTTATTCAGCAGGAATGGTGAACAATTTGTCAGTATTTTAAACATTTTCTACAGAAGGCAATCAAGCACCATAAATGACAGCGCTTTAATCAATCCGTTTCTTGGACAGTGAGCTTATGGAAATGTTTTCTCATCAAACCTTTCGTGTAGCAATGAAATTGCGATTCACTCCCACATTTGAGGTTTTATCTAATTCGAGAATGTTGATAAATTGTTTCAGAAGATTAAAAATCAGATAATTCAAAGTCGGTTGCTTTAGCTTTCTTCATTGCTCCGAATATACAGAGGAACTCTGTACGTCATTGAGGGACTTTACTTTAATTACTTTTTACAACACAAGCTTTGTTTCAGTGACCAGATACACTGTCTGAAGGGCCAGAAGGGGCGATGACATAAATTAATATGCTATGATCTGGTCAACGGTTCGCTGACAATATAATGTTGAGTGAGGCTTTGTTTTCATCAAAATCTCTTTGGTATGTGCCATACGTCTGAAGACTTGAGAGGACCAGAGCTGTTTAATGACCTGCTCCTACTTTGTTTTTTTTCTATTTATTTATTTTTTTGGTCATTTCAGTCGGCCAGGTCAACTGATAAGTGGATTGGTAAGAAAGTCATATCAGAAAACATGCACCAATTCCAATTTGATAAATTGTTGATCATGAGTAATGTTGATCACAAGTAATAGATTAAACTGACTGTGTCTCTAAAGAATGCATGGTTTGGACAAAACAAATTAAAATTCAGGCTTTTTCATAAATGTTTTGCGATAGTCAATACCTTGGCTTTCAGCGTGGCGCATGTACACATACAACTCGTGATAGACAAAAGCACACCATGACTTTTAACAATCTTAACACAATTGGAAGATCACAGTTCACAGTACTTTTGTCAAGTTATTTGGCATAGGGATCTATATTGAGAAACAATAATTTAAAAACAGTAGAAAAAATAGCATTTTGCCTTCTTGGGACAACAACATGATAAATTTTTCCATGCATTCACAGATTTCACACAGATACATTTGCTCGCTTACACTACTACCTTATTGAAACAGCTTACAAATAAAAACACTATTAAAATGGTGGCCACAAGGCTGTGCAAAAGGGAAGACCTCCAATGTAAAGCCCTGCCATCTCTCTGTCTTTGCCAACTCTTGCAAGTAACAAACTACAAAATAGCACCATTATACAGTGGATAGGATTTTCTTAATACAGTTTTGTTATATGACACCATCATGTACAATGATAGTAGAAGAATGCATAGGATAACATAAATGGGAGTACTGTTTGATTATACACAGGCAGAGGAGGCAGTGCCAGAGATGAGATGTCTTGGGAGGTCACTGGGACACTTTGACTGTCATCCACATGGAGGCTTGTGCAGCAACAGCCAATACTGTCAATCCAGACACAAGGACTTCTCAGAACTGGCTTTTCATGGAGCTTGTGTGTGTAGGGTTGTCGGTATATGTGTGTGTGTGTGTGTGTGTGTGCGTGTGCGTGTGTGTGTGCGTGTGCATGTGCGTGTGCGTGTGTGTGCTTGAACCTTGCTCACAGTTACACAACTCCCATTTACACTGTCTGTGTTTGTATATATGCGTGTATACTGTGTTGGTGTGTGTGTGTGCAGTATTTCAGACCTCCAGCTAACTTGTACATTATAGTGACAGTATTGATCTTGAACGTTATGTCGGTTTGCAAAGTTCACTGAATTATAAAACCTACGTGATTCTGAATGTATTTTGTCATAGATTCTGTAGAGTTATTGTTGTTTTTCTCATCATGAATCAAGGTAATGCAGTCCAGGTGACTTCTGAAGTAGCAAAGGTCTTGGCTTTCCTAAACTAACACAATAATACAGGCCAAGACAAATCAATCATTAATCATACCCATCTGTGTGGCTATTGTTAGAGTCCTGCTGTCCTCTGCATTAGGCCTTAGTTTTGACTGGTTTGAAAAAAATATCTTGGAAATTTTGTGTAGTTTTTACTGTAAGTTTTGCAGGTTAACAAAAACAAACAAAAAATGTATCAAGATGCCGTACTAATCATTGTAGTTGTTTCTGATAAGTCTTGTAGCACTCAGTTGAGGAGTCCATTTTGTTGCGACTCAACTTGGACTCAATTTTCGTGACACATGATTTGCCTTGAACTTAACAGTCAGTGACTCAGACTTGTATGGGTCAAATGCTGATCACTGGTCACTGGACTGGTGACTTAAATCAGATTTGGTCATCATGGCTGCGTGCAAAAATGATGCTGAACAAAATACCTTTAACCTCATTCAGTTATTTAACTTATTCCACTGACTTATGCCAAATGCACTTTGAATCCACTGAAAGACCCACTTCTGACAACCTAACAAGCACCATTTGCTGGCCAGATAACTTGTTCAGTTTAGCTCCTACTTGGTTTGTTCTTTAATTTGTAGACAAAACCCATATGTTAATGATCTATACTATAGTATGTTACGTCTCACCTTCCTTAACCCGCCCCCCGCCCCCGCCCCAAATGGTTGTCATTTTATCAATTTTGATTGTAGGTAAAGTCCTCAGATTCTCAACACTTAGGATGGATCTGAATTAGACTCATACCTTTCAGGGACTCCACTAATTAGACTAGACTCCAACACTTCATGTGACTTCAGTCAATGAGAACTTGAAAATTGACTTGGACCCAAGGTAAGATGACTGAACTACAACAATATGCATTTAAGATTTGATGATGAACTGCCTGGCTGCATTTATGTTCTTGCCAGTTAAAGCAGACCTTTTTTTTAATATCTTGAGTAATGCTTAATGCATAACACTGTTGTAGTCATTTTTTGGTCGCAACTGCAAAAGAAAACTCTTAACATGAGGCTAATCAGATTTAATTGGAACAGAAATTGTAACGTGTCACACAAATGTATTCTGTCTTACCAAAGTAGTGTATGGCCAAGCATGGCCAGACCACTCAGTGTAAGATTTACCTCCTCAAAAGTTCAGGAAAGAGGATGGACCACTGATTCTCATACATAGCCGGCTGCTTTCTGATTGGCTGAAGCCCAGATGCGTTCCAACCCCCCTGGGAGCCAGGGGATGCTGCAGCTCACACGCAGAGGTATAATAAGCTCTTGTTCGTGTCTCAGCAGCTAAACTCATTAACAAAAGGAATTCATTAACAAAGAATTCCTCCCAATATGGAATGGTGCAGTGTATTAAATAATCAGAATATCCCTCATCAACCCTTAAACAGCACTTAACTCTCGGGTTTCTATCATATTGTAGAGCTTATCGGGTCATTGCTAGCATCCACGTTTTGTTTTACAGTGAACCATTCCACAGGGGCACAAAGTAAGGCCACTCCCTCCTCGCTTCCCAAGTCGCTGGGCATTTGTCCATTAGCTTGTTCTCTACATTCGGTAATTTCTCCCCCCTGTGTTTCCTCTGCTTGAGTTTTTCTGATGTACCTCCTGAAATGAAAGAGAAACATATTTTAGACGCACACCAGAGATAGGGACGAAGCGAGCGGGGAAACAGCTTTTGGGTCTGAAATCTGTACCCGTGCCCAGAACAACACAGCTGTACGGCGGATGAATGATTTCATGACACGGTGAAAATAAAACCTTCGTCTTGGAGGCGCAGACAGTATTCTCATAAGAAAAACTTAAGGGGAGAGGATTCATACATCCATAGCGCCATTAACAGCGCACCACAATCCACAAATTAATGAATAGATGAGTGATGTGGAAGCCGCTGCACCCATAGATACATTAAATGTGATATGCATGCTTCGTTTCTGGGCCCCGCGCATCAATCTGTTATAGTGAGATGCCAGAATTTCAGTACATGATGTACAGTAGGAGAGTGGAGATTCTGTCTAGGGAGGGAGATTGCCGGAGGGCCTACCACAAAAACCACTTAGTTCCCTCTCCTGCTAATGGTTTTCTTTTTTGAGAGAAGGCTAAAAAGCACAGAATCCCATCTTAAAAGGATCACACTCTCCCACAGGTTGGCAATTAAAGGATGAGACAGAGTCTGCATTTAGACCTCATGGGGGTTCTTTTTTTCCTTTGGCCAACTAGTTCAGATTTTAGATCTAAGGACAACTAAGGTTCTTCCGACATGTCTTTCCCAGTTCAAAATTAATCTTATACTGCTTTTTGAAGCGCTGCGCATTCCGTTGTTGTTTTAGGTCAGAGCCGTTCGCGGTGCGATTAAATCCTTGGTATTGATTTTGTGAGCCTGATCAATGTACGTGACGTGCAGTGATTAAATGCAACACATAAACAACAACATTGACGTGACTTCGTATATAACAGGGCCCCGTCACCCGGGACAGACGTACCTTGCAGGATGAATGACTATGTCCAGATAAAGGTCTCTGTGGAGGGAAGATTAAAAGCCATTTAGATTGGACGGATCCGTTTGCGTTGCAATGCAGTAAGGTGCTATGCATTACGAAACACGCTACACAACACTATTATCGACCCCTTCGCCCTAAACACCCTCAGGATGAATGTGCGCATGCTCCCTCAAAGTAATTCCGCAAAAAAACGCTAACGCAAATCACGCTGAGGCCTACGTTTTACACAATCCACACATCTAACCCCCTGTGTTTTGTTTTTTTTGCCTTCATAATTCCCCTGAGCGGTAAGAGCTCTTGTTGAGTGTATCTGTTTGGTGTCGGTGCGCTCACCTTCTTGTTTTTTGTCTTGTCTGGCTGCTGTGCTGTCCTACGCTCTGTGCTCTTGTCCACTTTGTGCCCTGCGGTACTAACCTTAGGTGTCCTCGGCACGTCTGTGTGGCGCTGTGAGCGCACAGAGCGAGCTGCCTTGCTAGTCTTGGCAGGTGCACAGTACATCTCCAGGCGCCGCAGCTCACAGCTTTGGAAGCAGCACTCGTCCACAATGCCACGGTTATGTGATCGCCGTGCGTTGGGGCCATAGCCTGCTGGTTTGCCTAGGTGAATGGAATAGCAAGGGGGGGGGGGAATTCATTTTACTGTACGTACACCTTCGAATGACATGACAAACTGTTGCACCTTCTCTGCAAAAAAAAAAAGGTGAGATGGATTCAACCGATGGATTGCCGGGATCTTTGCGTCAAAATCGTCGAAGTCACACACTGATTGGTTATAGTGTCAGTCGGAGATCGGCAGACACGTATGCCATTTAAGTCTTGGTTAGATATCAGATACCAACGTCTATAAAACAGATTTTGTTTTCTCCATTGCCCTTATATCTATGTACAGAATTAATCAAAAGTCTGTAACAAATTTTGGCTAGCTGCCTGTAATAGTGGAGTGTTAATGGCCAGGTCATGGGTCTGATTTTTCTGATATATGAACAGTCTTAATGACATGGATTTCTTCAGTGTTAAATTTACAGTGTATCACATTGCACGGCATGGACTCTTTCTGGCAGACTTTCCCCTGTAAAGTGAGGGTCATAGTCACCCAAAAGTTAAGAATATCACGTTCGACCGTTTTGGCCCAGGTATCTTTTACCCCAAGGCCCTGCCAGTGAGGCCAAACCACAAGCCCTTTGGGCCCAATCAACATGTAGAAAAACCAGGCAGGCTTCGAGGCCACACCCCTACTGGCTAGGTCCCATCTTTCATTCACGTTTTCATTTGGCAAAACCCTGAGCACCCTTAAGGCTTACTCGTGCACGTTGAAGATGGAGGTATGAAGCAGCTTTCATGCCAAGAAACAATGGTAAAGAGAGTTAAAGAGAGGTATACAGAGGTCAGAGGAGGTATAGTGGAAACTGAATTGTATATTTTATTGCTGAAAAGGTAAAAGGCTGTAAGAGTGTTTTAAACGTTCTGATGCTCAGCTTTATGGCTCAGCTACAACATCAAGTTGCCATGACACCAAGAAGCAGTTTCTCTTACGAATGCCCACAGCTTTCAACTTGCTTCCCCCAAAAAACGACCCTCTTTCGGTGGCCTTTAAAAAACCCCTCTGACTCTCCATTTACAATTCCCTGCTCACCTTGGGCAATATAGCCCTGATGGGCTTTTCCCTGTTACCAAATGAAATAATAATAATTTAATATGGCATTTACAAGGAGGAAATGCCTTTCCCTCTCAGAGTTAATAGCTCTTGGCCCAGAAGCCTGCCAGCGCTGACAAAGTGCATTAACTTCTGCTCTCTGTCGGCCTTGTCCTGACAATGTTGTTTTGGACAGAGAGCAGCTTTCATTCAGAAACAGAAGCATCTCCCTCCTTGGACCCCCTGACACAAGGTACAGAGGAAGTTGGTGGAGGTGTGAATGAGAGTGTGGAAAAAAACAACACTGAAACTGGTACAAGATAGACTTGTATGTTACACATTAGGTAGAGGCTGCAACGAAAACACTACACAGTATGTTACTCACAAGACCTCAGACTTCTCACCTGACCAGTTAAATGAAATGTATTGAGAAAATTAAAAATAAGAAAACAAATTCTGCATGTTGACACATACGTTTACATGTACGAGTTGGTAATCGAAGTCAAACATGTTTTAGAACATAGGTGCAGGCACATTTCCTGTTTTGAAGTTGATGCACCTGGTTTGGGGCAGGTATCTTAACATGTATATATATTTTTTAATCATCCATACTTCTTATTTACAGTTACTTCAGCCATCCGAACAACGTGGTGCGGTCCTCTGTGGTACGGTTCGACGAGGACCAGCCCGGGCTGTTACATTATCACCTGATGTCAAGAAATGTAGGAGAAGAAAAATACGACGTTCGAGCCTTGGCTTGTGATTATATAACTGCTGCTGCAAGCCAAGAGTGGGGCCGTGCCTAGTTCTCTGGCCCGTTTTCCCAATCCCTCCAAATAAAGCCCTACAAATTAACATCCGCTATTATTCTGAAAATAGCTTGCAACCCTGCTGCACAAACAGCTGGAAGGGAGAGAAAAATCAGCTGGCACAGGTTGTAACATGTAGGATAATCAGCTCGGGCAGGTTGGGGGAAAACACGCATGTAATAATCAGGTCTAAAAAGGTTTTTGGAAGGTTTTAAATGCTACATTTCCAGGGATGACTGCTGTAATCCCTCATAAACAAAGAGTTGTTTTTCTGCGGCTGTTGTTAAACAAACAGGGTAAACAACCTTTGCTGCCAGGGCCGGCCGGCCGCCCCGCAACCCTTTGAAACCGACCACGAGGGAAGGAGGTTGGGATCCGTCCGTCGCAAAAGTGGCCTTCACCTTTTTGGAGTTTGGTCAGGTCGGACTA
>OMKK01018384.1:4257-14450 GCA_900302305.1 Polymixia japonica
CACACCTAGCTTTTAGGACCCTATCTTCACCTGCAAAATTTTATCAGTGGATTGACACTGTGCAGAGAGTTTATGACAGTTGCAAGCTGTAAGGCAGCCCCTAACATGCTCAGAGGGTTACATACATGCACATGTGTCTCTGCATGCATGTGTGAATATATGCATCCAAATATGTATGTGTGTGTATGCGTGTGTGCGTGCGTGCGTGCATGTGTGGGCCTGACAAGACGACTGTAGCTGCAGGTGAAGCGCATTGGCTGAGACTCTGATGCAATCTCCTTGGCAGGCTTAAGACAGCGTCACATCAAAGCTGAAACCCTGGAGAGATGGAGGGGGTTGGGGCTAAGTGCGTGTGTGTGTGTGTGTGTGTGTGTGTGTGTGTCTGAGTCTGAGTCTGTCTGTTTGTATGCATTTAGGTGCTGCTAAGCAGTTTCCACCACAGTGAATGTGGATAAGGGCCCTCAAAGGAGCCTTCATTTGTTTTCATCACATTTTGTTAAATGTTCATTAGCAGATTTGTAGTTCACTGATATTATTCTGAGTGTCTCAGAAAAAAAGCCAAACTTGTTTGTCTTAGACCTAGACTTCTGTAAACTCAGTGCTGTCTTGGGACCTAGACTCATTAAAACACATGCGTAACTAGAACTAGAATTCCAGAATTTAGAACCCAATTTAGGCCATGATCTAATGAGATTGTTAAAGAGACATGAGAGAATAGGAGTGGTTAATTGGAGACCAGTCTGCTTCTTCTGTTTCCAGAGTCCAGATCACTGCTCATATGTCTAGAAGCTTTTAATGTATATTTGATCCAGACAGGCATCAGAAATTAAGTAGCCATTTTCTGAAGCTACCTTTTAACTTTCTCATTGGTTGCTTGTCCATTTGATCACCACATAGAAATATTATTTCTTCTTGTTACCTTCCAGGAGGTCAGAGCACAGGGTCAAGTGCAGAACTGTGACCCCAGAGCGGCTAGAGATATTAGAGGTATTTCTTCAACCTGTCTTAAAGGCACAATCTGTGATTAGTGTTGCCCCACTTCTGATTGTTTTGTACAGTGTGATGTGTCTGTTTGGAAACATTTTGACTAACACAAAATGATCCTCTGTATACAGTATACAGCTGAAATTCACTAAGTGAAAAATGTCTGACGCTGACTGAGGCAAAATGCAAACCAAAACAACAATATTGTTGTAATTCTTTGCTTAGCCGCAACAGGGCAGCACTTGGAAACCAACAGACAAGATTGTGTGTTTAAGGCCACTACAAACAGGATTTTTAACATTTTTAACAACATATTCTAAAATTTTGATTCCATATTGTAATGGCTACGGAAGAATGACACCACCGCTGTTAAGATCGGTCCCCTATAAACCTTGCATTCACTATGCAATTTTGTGTACCACTGGGTACGATCTCCTGCAAAAATAAAAGGGCCGATGTACGGCACAAAGGAAGTGCCAACCAAAACAGGAAGTGCCTCTTCTGTGAACATATTTAGTCCTCTTCTCTTGACAGTCTTGTTTATTTTTTTTTTCACTGAGCTTTGTAAACAAATGCAGGTGTGTAGATGCCGGGCTAACAACCGGCTCTGTAATCTTTGCGACAGCAATGTAAAAAAATACCACTAGGAAACTCAAGGGGTCGCCAAAATCAAAGTCTCACATTTTTGTCTGTAGTTGCTTTATCTTATTTTTGTTCCTGGGAGAAGCTGGTGTGGAAAAGCAATGTGAGATTCATGAAACATGCGCAGAGGCTGGATTTTTTTTTTTTCTTAATGGTAAAAAACTGTGTTGACTGACACTTTTACAATAACAGAAAACATTGCTGATGTCAAAATACCACCAAAGAAGAACTTTTTGAATGTGGTAATTTTAATAACCATGTTTAATGCACAAAAAGGCATCATTTTCAAAAGTGTCAGTTCTGCAGTAATTAAGAATAGGCACCAAATTTTGGCCACAGCTGTGAGGCTATACGTCGCTCACTGCAACATGTATGTGCACTCCCTATGGATGTTCTCTCTCTATAGCCCTTTTGTTAAAGGTACTATCTGTAATACATTAAAATCAAACAAAAAGTCGAAATACTATTTATGGTAAGATATAATATAATGGTGATTGTCTGAAAGCTTCCCCTCTGCCTCTGTTTTGTACCTCAGTGGTTATGTTTCCCTCTACTTTTTGGAGCCAGCCCATCAAACAGATCATATCCTCAATCTGCACAAGTCGTGCTTGTATTGGTTTTACTGTATTTCACCTCACAAACACTAATGTCTTAATATCATACAGATAGCACCTTTAAGTAATCCAAAAACTGTGAGTATGCAATTCTCCATGTGTCCAAGTTGTTGCACAGCAAACAAACATCAGAGCAATATATTTTTTTGTTTGTTTTTAGGATGTTTGTTACATGGGCAAATATCTGTGACATACTGCAGGGTAAACTCACTCGAGGGTCATAGACGCATACCAGCGGCTCTAAATAAGTCATGCTAAAAAACAAAGAACACTGGTCATTCTGTTTGTTACATGAGGAAATATCGGAAATGACAAATGGTCTTTCATGTCTCCTTAAGTTTCTCTGCCGTTGGTTCCTATTTGCTCTTGGGTCCTTCAGGTGTGAGTCCATTCCATTACAGGGCATTCGTTTGAGGCCAGAGGGGCCGAGAAACAAGGAAAAACATTGTAGTTCAGCAGTGACCAACTACAGTAAGAGAGTGTTTAGCTTCAGGCTATGTCCTTAGGACACAGTGCTGCAAACCTCAGCGGACGCTTGTCCATAAAAGATTTAAGCAGCGTATTGGTCAATCAGAAACTCTCCTCAAGATGCCCTGTCCAACACAACAATAGTGGGTATTTGTGTGTGAGTGTGTGTTTGTGTGCGTACATTTGTTAACTTCCCTCTGCTGTGTCAGGACTGTTTGTTTCACCTTGCATTAGGAACACACGCACACACACACACACACACACACACACACACACACACACACACACACACACACACACACACACACACACACACACAAATATACACAACTGGACAGGTGGATGAAGAGACCACACTATGGCCCTTGTCAGTTCATATTATACCTGACAGTGGGTTTTGTTAGGGTTAGACACAACACACTACAACACACTACTACACAGAAACAATCTCTTAACCTTTAGCAGAGACCACGCAAAGACCTGACAAGGCTTTATTTGTCCTTCAGCCAGTGAAATCACAGGTATGAATGGCAGCCTACATACTTGATATGACAGTCTATCATAGTGTCCTTTAGAAAATGGATATCTCTAACTGTTTGTTTCTCTTCTTAGTCAACCCCATGTAGAAAATGTAGATACATGATGTACCATGTAAAAATAAAATAAAAATAAAAAAAGTTAAAATTGTCAAAAATAAAATAAATGTCTTTAGAACTGCAAATATATTTATTCATAATGTTGAGGTAAAAAAATCTGAACGCTGATTATTCTTATTAATCATTATTATCAAGTTGAATTGGAAGATCTTATCCTCAAACATTTTCATTCACACTAAGTTAATCAAGTATATAATTGTTTTTATTCTAGCGTGTGTTCTTAGAGACTGTAGTTAAAACATTTGATTGCAGAGATAGAAATCCCTAACTACACAGACACTTTGTTATGCCTTTGTTTTTGTCCTGTAGTTTAGTTTAAAGTTGAACTTATTTTCATCTAAAAGCAGTGATACACAAGATGCCACAAATGCTGTTTACTCTTTGTCCAGAAGACTCTTAGCCCGCATCACTTGTAGCTACCCAACGGGTATAGTAATTACAAGTATCGGGAATAGATTGGATGTTCCCTGCCAGGATAAACATAATGCCCTTGTAATACTTCAATGTTTTAATCTCTCTTAATGGTTCCGTCTAGCACTTGAGGTCCACCCTGCCGAGTCATGATTGGGTTTCACAGTGAGTGACCCTGAGCTCCTCTCCCGACAGTCGCTAGGGTGACCTCCTCTTTGCCTCAGCACTTATTCCTATTGAACAGCTCCAGGGAATTTTATCAGGATAAAGGTGCTTGATAACATTGAGTGTTGTAGTATGGAAAAGTCATGGGAGCAGCCTGACAATTAATTTCATTTCACTTCACTAGGCACGCGCTAAAAGATAATCGTTGCCGATTTAGACCCGATTTGGCCCCTGCGATTATCCTGTAATCTGAGGTGTTTACAGATTTAATCGGAGGCCTCCCGATCTGATCGCGAGCCAGGGGCCACCCCGATAATATCAAAGATGTTGAATATTTACGACTGAAAATCCTCTAGCGTGTGGGGGAACATAGGTGGAGCCTCGGATGGAAATCAAGGAGTTCTACAATTAGTCAATGAGAGCCGAGCTCATTGGTTAAAACAAAGCTGGGCAACGCACAACAACCACGGCGGCGAAGACCAAGCGGAGTGTTTCCCGAGCGAGTTGGACAGCAGAAATGGAGGACAAGCTTGTGGAACTATGGCAACAATAAGAATGCTTATTTAATGTACGCACATACAACAAGCACAACATGTTGTTGCTGTGTCTGACTGTTCGCTGCCATGCTTGTTTTGTTTGATCACAAGAATATTTGCGAGATTCCAGGTTGTGAGAGTCGGGACTTCGGTTGATCATGAGTGTAATCTTAAAGTGCTCCGTTTTGGCAAAAAATGTCTAGTGTGTGCGTTCTCAAAACTAAAGACAAAAAAAAAATGATGTGATGTTATGTGTGTACCACCGTTTCAATATTGGTTAGGATTTCATATTGGATATCCTCTACTCTGTGATAGGCATTAAGTTGCATCACATTTAAAACCTATGTACAAATGCACACTATAAAAGTTTCACCCATGACACCGAAAATGCTATATGACTCGTTTCCATTTCAGTCCTAGATACGGTCTCTCTTCTCTTTCCTTTCTGTGGCAAACAAAGGTGTATGATGTTGCACATTTTGTTCAACAATGTAAACACCGCTTTTAAGATTTTTGAAGCATAAATGCAATCAATAAAACGTTTTGAGGCATGTAAAAGCTTTAAAATTCACGACTGTGATATTTACTGCTGTATTTTATCCCGTAGAACAAAACGTGCCATATCTCTTAAGCTTAAGTGTTAACCACAGACCTTATTTCATGGATCGAAGCAAAACCCAACGGGAACAATCCATTTGAGTTTTGGCGAAGGAACCCCTGAGTAAATACGTAGCAGTCATGAAATGTTGCAAGAAATAAAATGCAAATCAGGTGTGTTTTCATCACCTGGGTTGAAGTGGACGTCAGCTGGACGTAGAGCGTAGCTATGGGAAACGGAAACAGTCTTTCAAGAGTTGATTGCATCGGGCATTGTTGTTGTCCTTCCTTCCTACGTCATTATTTATTCACCGGTATTTCCATTGCTATTTATCGCATGTCTTTCCACCTCAAGTGCGCGTAAAAACATTTTTGTGATATGGAAGATATTTTAGTAAAATGTGTTGTTTCCATTGAACATTTCTAATTAGATACATTGCAGTTTGTACAAAAATGGTTGAATGGAAATGCAACTAATATTGATCTGATCCCATGCTTGGTAAGTTATCTCTTTTTGTCATTATTCATGTTGTCATTATTGATTATTTCATAATTAGTAATTTAGTATGGCCTAGTGAAGTGTTTGACCACATAGCGGTCACCTGGATGTGACTATTTGGACTAACTGACATCAACTAAGACATTGTTTTACATTTTGAGTGCATTTTTGTGGTTTAAAACATGTAGTGAATATAAATACAAATTGCGCTTGGTTGATTGTCTTTTTATTCTTCATTCTTCAAGAAACAACCATGGTGTACTGATAGCCATGCATTTCAGCTCCTGCCTTCTTTAGTGGCTGTAATTTAAAACACAACACTGCATGCTGGGCACAATCATACTTTAAATGTGTTATCTGAGGCATTCTAGTGAGGTGAACAAACCAAAACAAGAAGTACAGTGTACAGACTTGTGCAGGCTGAGGGGAGGATCTGTTTGACGGGCTGTCAAAGCAAAACAAAGACCAGAAAGTAGAGAGAAACAGCCACACTGAGACACAATCAAAAGATTGGAAGCTTTCAGACCATCATCATTATACTATATCTTACGATACTATGTGGTAATTCAAGTAATTGATTTTAGCATAATACAGATAGCACCTTTAAATTTCTGTAAATTGTGTGTATTTGTGGTCTAGTTTGTTTAGTGTAGTTCAGTATTTTATAGTTTTGTGTTGTTTTGTGTAGGTAAATTTACCATAGTGTAAAATTATGAAAACATAACAAATCGTAATACCTGGTTGGGTTTCAGTGTGAGTGACATTGATCTGCTCTCCTGCTAGTTGTCCAGATGACCTCCTAGTTGCCGACAGACGCCGGTAAGCAGAGTCGCCCGAAGACTAAATTTTTTATAAGCAACCAACCGGCCACCCCAACACCCCCGCCCCATGTACTCTAATTTGGCTTGATCTGAGTCTACGTGTGTCTTGAGTGAGTGTACACGTACGTATGTTTCTCTGTGACTGTGTGTAAGGATGTGCGCTCTTGATTCCTCGCTCATGCGGATTGCGTGTGCGTGTCTGTTTGTGTATTTAATCCAAGAACAGGATGATCACCTGGTCTAGCTGCAAGAGCTGCTTGATGCAGCAACAATGGTCCACTGAACTTTTGATCCACTGAATAGTTAATGAGAGATTTGATTACGAACAAGAGGCCCCCCCCTTATTACTGCAGATGAGATCAGTGTCTGGGTCAAAGGAGTAGGAGGAGAGGAGGACGTCTGAAAGAAAGCCACAGTTTCACATCTTTAAAAGTAGGGCTGCCTACTTTGTTGTGATCTTTTCTATGGTATAATTTGGTTCGACTGACCTACAAAGATACTTAAGACCCACTGGTTCTCATAATGAAAAGAACCCAAAGAGCAACATGTAACACGTATTTCCCACTTGTGAAATGTGTCAAAGTCAAAATAGGTAAGCAACTAGCAAATTACTGCTTTGTTAAAGTGGGGTTGCAGGTCAAACATGTTGCAGAACTGGTTGAACTGGTCTTTCATTAAAAAAGGCATGTTGTACAGTAAATCAGGATTATGTTGTTTGAGGATCAAATAAATGCTAAATATATTGATCATTTTAAATGGTTGCGAGTAAAACAATTGTCTTGATGAGGCAGACTGATACAGTATAGGGAGTCTCATTGCATCATCATTGCATCATAGTTTTAATAAACAACAATCTAGGTGCATTATTTCCCTGATGGTGACCTCAATAGTGTGTGTGTGTGTGTGTGTGTGTGTGAGTTGACACGGGTGCACGTTAAACTTTCTCACGTACGCCTAAGTGGTTGTGAGTGCATATAAGATCATAGTGTGTGAGTTTTGCATACCATTACCTTGATCGTTTTGTGTGACCAGTTACAGTAAGTGTCAAAGGCACCTGCCAGACAGTTCCTCTCCACTTCCCTTTGTTGACTATAGTCTTCAGAAACACACGCGCGTGCGCACACACACACACACACACACACACACGCACACACACACACTTGCCATCTCGGTGCTACAGGCTAGGTTGAGCAGCAGCCACAACAACAAGGACTAATGTCACTGTCCTCCCTTATACCTCCCCCCCAACCTCCCCCCAACTCAATAATTCAGTGCAAGGTGTCGGACAAAGCTGCCCTGGCGCATACAACCCCTGTAAAAGACACCGCCGCTCGGCTCGCCGGTTTACGCCCCGCTCCCGCCCCCACCTGCTTGTCGCAATTAAATATTTCTCTGTTTAGAAGCGAGCGAACGCAGACAAAAACAGCAATAGGGGAAGGCAGCAAGCGTACTGTACACCACGCGACAGCCTATACCACGGAGAAGTCCCAGATATCCAATTTCGTCTTTGTTTTTTTAATTCTACAGTGAAGGCGCGCTTGACTGTGGGACTTGACGTTGTTAAATTTTAAAATCTGCACGAGTGTCAAACCCTTGTAAAGAAACGAACCGGCTTTTCTCGATACCTAAAAAGTCGTAACGGTCCATGTAGATTACAGCTTTGCACGGCTGGATCGTACGCAACGGCACGGAAACGTACGCATTACACATAAAGCACGTAACAGAAACCCCACTTCTTTCTCTTTGAGCTGTTTTACTAAGTGTAATATGGAGGGTCACGATCAGCTCATCAAATTGAGTCTTGTTTATTACATTTTAGCTTTCAAGGAGAGATTACCTCCGAAACTATTATTTTGTCTTGCTTGGCATTTAGCTCTGTAGCGTGCACAATAGTTAACAGCGCCTTATCACCGTGTACACTGTGCAGAGCTGCCATGCTCAATGACACCACAGAAAACATTGTTTACCCCATTAACCAGAATGTGATGACAATATGGACCACTGTCTACATGGCTCGTGTCCCCGGCTCTTTATGCAATTCATTTATTTTTTTTATTTTTTTTTTGTATCGGTGACTAATGGTGTGAGATTTACTCATGTATAACTTACACACTCGTCCTTGAGCAGGTAATTGGATCGTGTCTGTGTCTCTGAGGTCAATCCAGTTATTGCATTTGGGTAAAAAAAAAGTCAGGCAGACAGGCGTCAATTGCCCCGCTCGCAAACAGACTGACGGTGATGGTCACACATACCAACAGACAGACAGAGACAGAAAGACAAGCATAAGGACAAACAGACAGGAAGACAAGAAGACACACACTCAGCAAAGGTAGGTACACGTGGGTACACACAAACACGCGCGCGTACACGCGTGCTGACGCGCATACGCCGTTAGCTTAGCATAAGATAACAAGTATTTGGTGACATGCGCACACAAACGTCCCGCAGAGTATAATCATATCTAGTATAATCTGAGTAAAACAGGCATCACTGTCCTGAATGCAGAGCTGTTACCTCTTCTATAGCACAGCGTGAGAACTTGGCAAAAGGCGCAGAACAAGATGCTTAAGTGATGTAACAGCTAGCTGAAGTGTCTGGGCTAGAAAATGCAGTAAGAAAAACAGCTGTTCCTTAGATTTACATCTCCCCCATCAGAAGTAGGCTACCTGTGAATTATTGAAGCTGGCTCTGCCCATTTGTTCCTCTAAGACTTAGAGAGTCGTAGCAATGTTGTTTTCTCCCAATCCATCTCATCATTGATCCTATGGCTATTTGGCCATCACTGTAATTATGGCATCACTTCAGAAGATAGCTCAAACAAATGCATAGATAAATAGACAGCTAGATAGCTTTTTTCATAATTAAAGAGTTATTTCCTTACTTAGAACGAGAGTTGTGTTTTGGTTTTTAAGACGACGTGGTCTCAGAAATATCAGCCATGCAACACAATATGGCTGGTATGAACACAAACACTCAGCTGGGGTCTCCACTGTATTGTGTGCTAAATAGTGCATGTGTGCACACACATTGACACACACACACACACACACACAAAGATACAAATATCCAAGCTGTACAAGCATGCAAGCACACAAACTCTCAAGTGCGCACACACACACACACACACACATACACATCCAACACGTGCACAACACACACACACACACCTTCCTCGGTCTCACTCTGCCACTACCACTGCCTCCTGCTTAACTCCTAAGCAGCCCCTTGTGTAGCTGGTGGGACATGGGGGACGCAGGGAGCCACCCTTGACAATGATGGATTTGACAGGAGGAAAGTGTTAATGATATTCCCCCTTTGATGGCTGGGGCTACTTCACACGCATTTGCATTTCCATTCATCATCCCGGCATTTATCATTATGGGGTGGCTGCCAGATCTAATTACAGTCCCGGGCTAACGGGGGTGACGTGCCTGATATGGGGGCCCACAGCCCCTCTCTCATCTCGCCTTCTTCTTTCTTCATCGCCCGCTTCTCATTCTCTCGTTCTCTTACTCTCTCTTTTTTTTTTCCCCCCTCATCTTTCTCTCCTTCTTTCTGTTTGTCTTCATCTTTTTGGTCTTCCTTTTTTTCTTTTTTTTTTTCTCTCTCTAACATTCTGCCCCCGCATCTTGTTTTGTATGAACCAGTAGGGGAACATGGGAAAGTTTCCAGGCAGGAAGTGCAACCGTGTATGACCAAACCCAATTAACTTCGCTCTAAATGAAGCCATTTGAGGCCTCTTCATTAGAATTAGCTCAGGAAGAGAGAGAGAGAGAGAGAGAGAGAGAGAGAGAGAGAGA
>OMKK01018396.1:1266-14025 GCA_900302305.1 Polymixia japonica
TTTTCTTTTCCATTGAACATTTACTTATTTCTAAAAGTCAGTCGCCCTGCGCTTCAACACAGAGGTGTGTGTGTGTGTGTGTGTGTGGTTGCGGGAGTCCAAAGGAAACGTCTGTTTATGCTGCAGATTACACAGTAATGATTTGGCGGAACCTCCAGCCTGCTTAGGGGCTCATTGTTTCAACTTCCCAGTACAGACAAGTCATAGAAAATATGAGCTTGTGTTGAGATCATGCCACTTTTTTTTTTTTGGGGGGGGGGGATTAAAAGATATAGCCTGGCCTGTATTCATCGCCTTCAATACTGGGCGTCTGAGTCAGAGCCACGGGGGAAGAGAAATCTCTTATTATTGCATTGTGGAGGCTTGAACACATGGGACATAACCACTCCAAGTGTGTTTTTCATTTGCCCCAATAGACCGTGAAAATAAAAAGGTTGATTGTCGATGTGGGGAAAATAAGCAGGCTTGGTGGCAAAGCAGCCGATTATCATAGTGGCTCCCAGTGTTTTGCGCCCAATAGAATCAGTGTTTACGCACATTTCACCCAGTTACGCACAGTATATGAGCTGTCTCACACTATATTACTGTGGAGATGTGCTGAAAACGAACCACTGTCCATTCAGGGAGCAGCGACCACAACAGGAGTGGTGAGACACCTTGTGGCCGTAAAGTGCTACTCAGCGTTGTCAAGTCAGCACTGTCAGTCAGCAATGTCCCAGATCAATATCCCCCTTGGGGCTTTAATGCTGTAGGCTACCACGCAGGGCCTATTGATCATCAGCTTTGACATGGACAAAACGTTACAGGGGAAACTGTCCTGTTCCTCCCTCACGAACCGCACTGAGCCACTCCTGGGTCTACATCAGCATCAGGATGCTGGGCGTGTTTTGTGAGCGAGTGGCTCGTCTCATTAGCTTTGACGTGCGAGTGACCCGCGTGACAATGCAGCCGGCCGGCGAGGCCCGACCGGGAAGCCGGCTCGGATGTGCTCGAATGCGGACGGGCTTGAATGTGCTCGTTTAGTTTTACTGTGGGACGGCCTAGAAGAAAATATCAACACATTGCTCCAGCTGTGAAACAGGTTATAATAATCCATCCATTGCAGGAAATGGCCTCGGTTAAAAGGACTCCTTACTGGCCCAGTACAGTACAGTACAGATGTACCACAGGACACCTCGTGTAATTTGGAGAGTTCCCCTATTGTAAGTATTGTTAAGTAGGTTACTGAATGTATAACGGTGAGCAGTTGTGTCATTTGGCCCGGATAACAAGTAAAAACAGTCTGCCAGGCAAATAGACTGAGTCTGCAGGGAGGCTGGATGACTGGTCTCGGAGGATCGCGTGTCTTGCTGCAAACACATACCTTTTATTGGAATCAGAACAAGGTGGAGGTTGGAATTCAGGATAGAAAACAGGTCAAATGACACGACCAGTACACACACACACACACACACACACACACACACTCTCCACCACCCAGATCGTATCTATTATAACTGAGTTGTCCTTAGAAGTACTATCATGCAGCCTGGTCTCAACCACAGATCACCTTGTTGAATTATTTAAGAGTATCTGGTATATTTTGATGTCTTATCACATTAAGGCACTGTTCTCATGCTCTGTCCAGACTCAGACAAAACAACAGCACTCAAATTTAGAATTATTTGAAGACGTAATTGCATCAACCTTGGTGGATGCAATGATACATTTTGATTTATATAGTACCAATTTCTAATTTCCTGCAGACTAGTGGATTGTTTTTCTATTATAATAAATGCCAGTCAAGTTATGCCAAGATGGACGGCCATTGGGCAGGACCGGGTCTTTGATGGTGAGTGTATTAGGCCACATTATGCAGTCCAAAAAAAAAGTACATCGCTACCACATCAACTGGAGTCCGCTGGTTCGTTTCAGGGTTGTAGCACTCTGCTGTGAACAGGATCATTCCCACTGAATATCAGAATATCTTCTACCCCCGCTGCACATATGCGCCAGTCATTTTCAGGGGCGGAGGAGCTCTTCTCTTAATATTACATTAGAGTCTGACTGATTAGTTTGGCCTGGCTTTAGGGCGCAGGAGCTCAGATCGTAGGTGCCAGAGCTCAGCTGGCGTGGGCTCTCAACCAATTTAACCAATGAACCAATGCACTAGTTATTTAAAGCTGTCCCTCTGTCCCACTCATCTTGCCATTAAGTGTTTGGCAACTGGCTCCACTCCTCTACTAATGTATGGGTGTAATTAGAGGCCACTGACTAATAGTTTGAGCTGTGTTGGACCAAAGCCTCCCATGGTAGAGATGTAAACAGAAGCAGCCGCAGGGATGCTTTCTGGCAACGTGGTGTCATGTGCAGATGACAGGGAGGAATTTGTACACACTGTTATATACAGTAGATACTGTAGATATAATCACCACTATCAAAGCCACCAACACAACCCACAAAGCCGCTGAGTTAAGCAGCACCGTTGTAGCCAGGAACCGTCCTTATGCTAGTTCACATTGACCCAGTAGTCAGCGGTTACATGCCTCAGCGCCATTGGTGGAGTTCCCTCGCCTACAGCCTCCGACGGCCGACAGCACCGCGCGGGACAGGCGTGGGGTCTGGACATTAGCGAAATCAAAATTTCCTGTTCAGGTGTCACATGGCCCTGTTGCAGTCAACACTGTACGAGAGAGGGCAGGGCAGAAGGTTCATGTCTGTCAATGTATGCAACAGACTGCTGTACACGTTCTACCAATCAGAGTGAGTTCCATCTGAGACAGTCCCTCCCACTCCCTCTACAGCGAGTTGATGCAGCTGCAGAGCACTTTCAGCTTCTGCCTCATCCCCTCAAACTGCAGCACATAATGCTGTAAGTGCTCTTTGTCCCAAATGCCATCAGATTACACAATGGCCTCAGGCAGAATGGACCCAGGCTCAGCCAGCTAGGAGAGTACTGAGGCAAGGCGCCTGAACTGAACCTGAACCGGACTAAACTAGCTACTACTAGACATTAGTACACTAGTACCATGTTCTAGTGTTGTTATGGTTATTATTATTATGATGTTGCTGCAATATGTTCATGAGCCTTAGTTGTGTTATTTCACATGGTGTTCCTCCCTCCACGCTGCAGCAATAAACACTTTTCCCTACAGGGATGAATAAAATTAATCTAATCTAATCTAGTCTAATCTAATCAACATTTCCCTTCTCCGCATCATTGTTTGTCACATTCATGAAATAGTCAGCGGTTATCAAACCAGTCTGAATCTGGGCATGCGCGAGTAGACGACAGTTGGAAAGTTAAACTGCATAATACACCTGGAAAATGTGACAGATATCTGGCAACAACAACGGTAGATTTATAGTCCGTAGCTCTGTGACTTTAGGCAGGCAGCGATGGCATGTGGGGCTTTGCAGTCCCGAGATGAGTTGGCAATCCAGCGGAGGGCCTCGGCTACGTCGAGGTCATCTTTTCGGTGATGTGAACCACTCCAGAAACTGTTGTTCCTGAAACTCTACAATCTCCTCAAAGTGATGCAGGATGAAGGAAAGTCTCTTGCCTAAGGTCAGGACATGAGTAGATGTCTCCAAACTTGCCGAAGCAGTTCCTGAAAACACAGCCGGGCCTCCAGGCCAGCAGCAGGTTTGCAATAGTCGACCACATTCTCTGTCGTCACTGGCACAGGACGTATCTACGTGTAAAAAAAAAAAAAAAAATAGGCAAGCAACTTAAGCAGTTTCCCTGTGACGTTCCCCTCTTCTTTCCCTTGGTAATTAATCTCTAGCTCGACCCGGGCTCCTAGCCAATTAACAGCTAGGATTGCGGCACAAACTGCCTCTGCTGGCAGTTTCAGTGTAGCTGTGATAGCCTTGCAGTTTGGTGAGGGATAGTGTTTAGACTAATTAACAATACTGAGACTTTTCATGGACACATGCTTACATCATCTCGATTTAAGTTATGTGTGTATAATAAAAAACCACTAAATAAGGACGAAATAATGAGTGTGTTTTGACGAAGTGGTTGTGCAAATAAATCTGTTGAAATGTTAGCGTCTGGTCTATTCTGTCCTGCACTGCCCCCTTGCGGTGATATGAGGAGCTGCACCACCACTACGTGTGCCTGTATGTATTTACGTACACCTGGAGGACTGGCTCTGTCACTCGTGGCTGCAATGGTAAAAATTGTTTTAAACCTATCAAAGTCATCTTTTGGGATAGAAAAGCATCTCTTTGTTCAGTTGGTTGATGTATTTCCAGGGAGTAATGCTTCTGATTAAATTGACATTGCAAGTTAATTGCAATATTTGTTAAAATTCTAAAAATCCACTATCTAGAAGCATAGGATCTAGAAGCATAGCCAACCCAATATAAGTTCTATTAAATTGTTTCTGACTTTGAGTTAGCTTCCAGACTCAATGTTTAGGCTGAAAAACGAAGCCAGAATGCTCATCGTAATGCTCATCTCATTTTCAGAGGCAACCCACCATGGTGTTAACCTGACGCGCCAGATGGTTAGTTACACAGAACCATCTGGGAAGTCTTCATCGGAAAATGTTTGGAAAAGGGCGGGCACTTTCAAAAAATAATTGGCAGGTGATTGAAGGAACCATCTGTCTATCATCGTCTATTATGGGCTAATGACCATGGATGTATTAGGTCGTCACACCTAAACCCCGCCCGTAGCTGCCAGTAGTTCCTCATAGGACGCTGATTGGTCCGAACCAGCTGTGGTTCGGCCACAGTCGCGTTAACTTGAAGCCTGACAAGATGGATTGTCGCGATTGCGATTCTCGCTGTGAACTTGTGATCTCGCGAACCCAGCTGCCTCGCAAGGTAACCATTGTGTCACACAAAGGGACAAAACAAGGAAGGAAGGAAACAAGGAAACCGCGGGTTTTACACAGGATATTGAACACGGGTTCAACCCGCGTTGGACGAGTGTGAAAGAACAGAGGTTTGTTTACCAGGTAGCGTTAGCTCGCCTTTGTATTAACGCGCATCTGATCATAACAAATTAGTTTTTCTTGATTGAAACCCGTGTCAAGTAACCCGCGTCAATCCATTCACACCAACAGCATGAAAGGATTAGGGCCTATTAGAATTGATGGAACCAAATAGTGGTTAAAACTGTCTTAATACATAAATTAGGCCTATATCCATCTCAAATAGGCTACATCGCATCCAAGATTAGGGGAGACCGGGTATGGTTGTAACACGTTTTGCTTCAGCACCTGTAACTCACTTAATTTCTGAGCTAGACTTCTCAAACTTATCCACACTACAAATGACACTAAACCAAACCTCTGCGAGAATATCAGACCTTGTGAGTTTATGTCAAATACATGATGTTCCTTTGTTCCTTCAGTAGTGGGGTAGGTTGTAACACCTGTGGGGGTAAGTTGTAACAGTTAGACAAAGGAAGCCAGACAGAGGCCACACCATGTGACATGATTCAAAATGAGGTTTATTGAAATAAAAGAACAATCCAGAACAATGTCTCTCTCTCTGTGACTGACCATAACTCAAATCCACTTTCTGTTTGACTCAGGAATGTCTGTGCGTGCATGCGTGCGTGTGTGTGTGTGTGCATGTGTGTGTGTGCATGTGTATGTAAATTAGGCTACTAGAACAAACTTCCTTAACGTATGTTTAATGAACACTCTACTACAATGTACCTGTGTAAAGAACATGTAGGTCTAATAAAAAACAATGTCAATGTGTGTGTTTGTGTTTTACAACCATCCCCTGTCAGCCATTGTTTAGCTAGCTGTATTAGCATAGTGGTTTGAAATTAGCAGGGGAAAATGCATCACATTTTGCCTGAGAAACTACAATTTAATCTAATATAAGTCATATGATTTTATCTGCAATAGTATAGGTACTAAACAAAATATAGTCTTGGTCAAAAGAATTGACTTTCGTACCTCAAAGTCTGTTTTTTCTCTATAGAATCTGCATGCACCTGTTTCCAGCCTTGACAACAACCATGTGGGTTCAGGCAGGAAGTGGATAAACATTAAAATGATCATATGACTCCTATCTTATCCCTGATTGGTGGAATTGGTGGGGTTATAACTCTCCCCATGTTACAACCATGCCTGCTCTCCCTAGATATGACATATGTCATAATATCATAAGATTTTAGCCTTAGCTCTTACACAGCCGACTACTGATAGGATGAATCCGGCACCACCTGTCACTGGCCAATCAGGACTCAGCTGAAACCTGCCATTAACATGTGATATCAAAGACCTCAGGAATGAGAGAGATTACCTTATTAATGAGAATTTCTCTACATAAGCATGTCTCTTATCGGCTTGCATACAATTAATTTCCCTTTAAAACGGCATCATCTATACGTTATAATATCATTACAGTATATCCTGTAGGATATTTCTATCACATTGTAGGTGTCAACGTATACATTTACACTGAACTTATACTAAGTTTCAATGCACAGAACTAACATTAAATGCTAAATATTTCGCTACTTTTAAAGTATGACATCATTTACTGGAACAAACAGCTCGCTTATACTGAATCAAACAAGCTGAAATGCTTTTTTTTTTCCTAATGTGACGCCCAACGTGAAAAGTAAGTTTTCGGCCAGAAGGAGGCAGTCGCGGTTTGAAGAAAGAAAAATATGAAATGATCAGTCTGAAAGCTGGTCTGTAGGCTACTGGACGTAGTGATGCCAGTTTGAGTAGTAGTGTCTCCACAGATCTGATAAAACACATTGTCCAGTTAAACTGTATTTATAGTGTCGGTATTTGCAGAACAATGAACATAACCACGACACACTGTGCAGAATATTTTAAACCAGATACACAAATTGCATTATTCGCACGCTAATCTATAAACCTATTAGTATCCCACTACCCAGCAATCATCACACCACATTACAACCTAGGTAAGTCTGCATATATTGAAAAAGGCTAACATCGCAAGAACAACTATTAAGTGATTAAATGAAATCTCTGAACTCAGGAGTTGAAAGTGACTGGTAATTTGCCCGAGAAATCATCACTATCACGGAGATAATATTATCTATGCGTCATGCAAAACTTAGGGATAATTATTTTAGTTAGATGCTTTCAGAGCTGCTTGCAGAAAAATACAGTCTACATTTATTCTAGGTTGGAGAGGTGTTTCTTTTTGAAAGATGTTGTCTCCAGATATGACTTTGATTGATTTACAACGATTTCATCCCTAATTGCAACCACGACGGACGTGTCTTCCAGTTGGAACATTTTCACTGTGGGTTGAGGAGGAGGAGGAGGAAGAGGAGGAGGAGGAGAGTATCAGCGAGGATTGGGGGTAATCCTGAATGCCCAACACTTGAAGTGCACCCAAAACAAATCCTCACCTCCAAAAACACACGAAAGACAGCGGGTTTTAGACGCAAAGGGTCTGCAGAGTGCAGACGACAACAATATATAAAAAAGTGGACGGGCTGCAGAACGAGAGAGTGAGCGGGGAAAAGAAGGCGTGGCCAATAAAAGTACCGGAGTTTTTCAAGGGGAGGGATCCTCGTGTTGCCGTGACGGAACCGTGACCGTGGGAACGGAGGTCTGCGCACCGGAGAGTCAAGGAGCACAAAGGTGGATAAACGACACAACAGTCGCCAACACGCAACCGCGTTTTCTTTTCTTTTATTGTCATTTTCATTGAAGTCACCACTTAAACCCGTTATCTGTTATCGGATGGTGAATGAAACCCGTCTCCGCGTCCAAGAATACGTTTTGACGGACAACCATGGACAATCAAGGCAACCGTTGTAAGATTGTGGTGGTCGGGGATACACAGTGTGGTAAAACGGCACTGTTGCACGTTTTTGCGAAGGACTGTTATCCAGAGGTAAGTGTCCTGCAAAAAACACACACACACACACACAATGAGAATCTTTGCAAATCTGCGTCTGGGCTGATGTGAGGTCTGATCAACCAAGGAGAGTTTGTGAATGACTGAAAAGCCCACTACAATGTTTTTGTAGGTGTTGTGTTCATTACTAGACAGTTCATTTAGCAGGTTATGCATTCCACCTGCAGAGAGAGGGACGTTTGCAAAGACAAAGAGAGAGAGAAAGAAATGTGATTACTGACTGATGTTTATACACTAACTGAGTAATGTAGTTTTCAAATAAAAAAAGCACGCTATTCTACCCTAGGAAACCAGTGGATATATAAACACATGCTTAAATATTGGCCTCTTAATTGATCAAAAATAAAAAAATCTTATTTTCAGAACTATGTGCCCACAGTCTTCGAAAACTACACAGCCAGTTTTGAGATAGACAAGCAGAGGATTGAGCTGAATATGTGGGATACTTCAGGTAAGACGATTTCATGTCTTGGCATCATCTCTTAAAAGCTGATATCAAATAAATCCTCTTGCTTCCCTGCTGCGGTGACCGTCCCGGGCTGCGACCATGGGAGAGCTACCTCAAGATCCTCAACTTTCCAAGCGGTCATCTGTTTGAGATATTGTTTTGACCTTGCCGACTCATGACGGACATATTTTTGCTGAGGGTATCTGCTATTTATGCTTGTTGTCTTTGCTGTCAGGCATGTCACTTGGCGTACTGTGTTTGCATTCCTCCCTGTGCTGTCCGCTGTGTGTGGTTGGCTGTTCCCATGGTCTTGTTTGGGGTCAGGTGACCGGGAAGGCGGGGTCAGGGATAATTAAGGCATGGGACGGCCCTGATGTAGCTATCCACATTTCAACAGTTTTATTTTATTTTATTTTTTTTTATTGCTGTTTCACAGTCAGGTCCAAGTCAATAGAGGCCTTGTGCCTTAAATGGAACTTCCTCTTGAAAGTTTTTTTTTTTTTTTTTTTCGTTAAATTGGGTTTGCATGATTGTACATAAGCACAAGGACATGCTCCTCAAAGAGAAAGCAATTTTGGTTACCAGACAGTAAATAGCACTCTGGGGACACTCTGCTCGAGTAATGTCTATCTTTGTAGAATCCCAAGCCTGTCAGGATGGTTGAGTTTACTTCTCAGAGGTTCCCTGATATGTTCAGTCTCAACATTCACATCTCTAGCCGGTGGCAGTAGCCATTCCTCTGACCACCGCATGGCTGGCCAGTCATACAGTCTGTCCAGCTCATCATCCAGATCTTAGAGGCCAGAGTATGGAAGCCTCCCACTGGGAATTCCTTACACTGGCATAAACATTCCCAAACCTAAAAGTATCCGGATGGATGGTGGGGTATTTTTATGTTATACGGTCATTAAGCTCAAGAATGTTGTTTTTCCTTGGACCTCACGGTGACCTGAGAGTAAATTTACTTGAGCCTGTCAGTCAGGGGTCGGGGTCCTCGGGGCCTCGGGGGGGGCCACAACTTAGTAGAGGTTCTTATCTCTTGGCTGCAAGTGCCTCATTATGCATGGGAGTTTTGTGCTTCTGTCCATCTTTAAACCCCTAAACTGCCTCTGGCAATGTTAGTCTTTTATCTTGAGCCAAGAGCCCCCCCACCCTGCTCTAAACAGACCGTCACCCTGCCCACGGGGCAGTAGTGTGTGTGTTCAGTAAGCATGCGTGCCCAAGTCTTTGTGCGCACACGTGCGTTTTTGGCTGCTTGCCTGCACTGTTATTCATCGATTCATAGCAAACGCAGATGTTCATATTTTATCCCACCAAGAAAATTAATTGGCTCAAATTTAGATGAAGATGTCTTCCATCTAAATAAAAAGGGTCTCATATCATTTGTCTTGTTGCATTTGCTTTTACTGCCTCCACCACTGAGTCTCTCATCTCCTGTCTTTCTCATGTACTTTGTTAGGAGCGATTCACGGCCTAAGGCCACGTCTATTTCTGGATCTCTATCTGAACCAAATGCTGCAATTGATGATTGCTTTCAGCCTCTTCACAAATATTTTACTAAGGACGTCTCTTCCGTTGAATGGCTTTTGATGTCTGCCAGCCACAGGCCGACTCCATTTACAAAGCATTATTGATCCTTACCTGAGTTTAGAGTATTTTAACAGTCATGCCTGGCCTGATTCAACCTTCTGTGGTGTGGCAGATATATGGCAGTATATTACTGTTCACAATGCTCCCAGCATGCATTGTTTCAGTGTGGTAGTAGCACATTGATTAGTTCAGGCCTATTGATTCTGTTTCTTCCCGATGGTCTAGTTCTTCCAGGATAGGTCAGACGAGGGGTAAGGTCTTGATCTAATCGAGGTCATTACCGAGGTCGTGTGTGTTTGTTTGTGTGTGTGTGTGTGTTTGTTTGTGTTTGTGTTGCAACCGTAAATGAATAGGATGCTTATTTTAAGAAGCATTAAGAAAAACAGAGGCCTTATGACTTCTGGAGACCAGAGGGCAATATTCAGCTCTGTTTAGTATTCTGCTCTGCATTCAGCTTTGGGCCATCTGGAGAATTAAGTCAATTATAAAACGAAGAAAAAAAGTGTGTGTGTGTTTGTGTGTGTGTGTGTGTGTGTTTGTTTGAGAGTGTATATGGTATGATAGATGAAGTAGTATGATAGTAGTAATAGCATATCAGCATTACATGTGCATATATAATTCTAATTAAATATGCAGTTATAACTACATATGTAGAAATAACATGCACTTAAGCTTTCCAAGCTGTAAGTGGTCAAATTATCAACATCACTGGGCCAGTCTGGACGTTCTCCTAACCTGAGACTGTAGGGCCCTCCTCCTCTCTTCCCAGTATGGTGGTACAGCCTGGGAATGGTTCCCTGACTGGGCAGGTTTTCCCCCGCAAATTCCTCCAGCAGTACAGTCACGTCTCTCCCTGTCTTGTTTTCTCTGGTCTACTAATGCCTGACCCAATTCTAAAAAAAGTAAAACTCTTACGCTGGTTAGGTAGTCGTACTTCAGTAGACTTTTAAGAGACTCTTAAATGGAATCGCAACTCGCAAGCAACGCCAGGCGCCTCTTTCTATTCTAGTCGTTTTATGGGTCAGATGTATTTCGTGATTTTTATGGAGCCCCGTTTCTCACGACAGAGCTGTCCGTGCCCTCGTTGCCACGGGGTTGATTGTTTTTGGTTTTCGAAAGATGATACCAGGACACTGGAAACATGTTGCATCACCCCCGCACTCTTTTAGAATCACTTTCTCTCTCTCTCTCTCTCTCTCTCTCTCTCTCTCTCTCTCTCTCTCTCTCTCTCATGCACGCACACTGATTTTTCAACATTCCACGTGTCCATATGCTGCTAATCCGCACATTCTCCGTGCACCGGACCAGCAGGGCACCCGGAAGTCTGTATAAACAAGCAAGGTTCCGAGGACGTTCCGTTCGTTGACGCTTTCCACGTGATTAACCTTTTAATAGAGAGTGAGTGGACTTAGAGCCGCAACACAGAGATGAAATCAAACCAAGTTACCCCCCCCTCTGCCCTCAACCCCACCTCAGGAGGAAGAGAGGAAGTTGAGAAGCTACAAGCAGGCCGAACATGATGCGATCAGAAGAGACAACGTGGGATTATTGGCTGGCATCAGCAAACGATTCCCAACCGCAGACAAGTAACTATTAAAATCATAGGTTTGCGTTTACCTTTAGTCTTGCAGTTACCTGAAAGAGTTGTCGACATCCTGAATGGAATGATGACATCATAGGCGTTCACGAACGCACGAATCCCTGAAATAAAATGTTCCCGCCGGTCACGCTGGCCTGAAGTAATAACCGCCTACATAAAACCTGTTTGGAGGATGCAAAGCAAGCTTGAGGTCATGCCCCCGTTTCAAAGTAGCAATCTCGACCGAGAGAACGAAACGGAGATCTTCGAGATTGCCACTTTGAAGAAGAAGCCTGCATGTGTCAGGCAATGACTGAACAAAAGATATTGCGACGATATATATCCATATCTCTATATATTTATAGATATATGGATGTAGTTGACCTGTAGAGTTCTTCAAACTAATAAATACACCATTTCTTTTAGAACACACCCCTTCCCCCAACCTATCCCTAACCCCAATCTAATGAATCACTTTGTACTTGAGGTCGCACGTGGCATAGTTATGTCTCTGATATAGATATGGCCATTAAAGTGTCACACAGGCTGTGATGTAATTGTGATGTAATGGATAGATAGATGGTTTATTCATCCCCTTGGGGAAATTCAGGATGGGGATTAAGTCGTATTATCTTAACGACCGTGTGAACGATGTTGGTTTATTTGTGATAACGGAGGAGCCGCTACCTTTAGTGCACGAAAAAAGGCATGTCGGAAACATTCAGATCGCTAAACGCGCGTTGGATTTGCGAACGGAACCCGCTGTAAAATATCCACGGGCGTTCCTGTTAGAAATAATGTATATAAGTTATCACAATCTGCATTAAGTAACAGAAAGCATTAAGCCTATGAGGTGACAGCACCTCTGAATTGTAGAAGTGCTGTGCAAGTATGCTGTAAACCGTGTTCTGCAAAACCAACAAAGTGAGTCAACTGAGAGGACAAGAACACCTAGGGTTGAACTTCACATCAAGCTATGCAGATAACAGAATGATCTCACTTGCAAAAGTGAATGCAATTAATTATAACGACCCATGTAAGCTATCACATGTATAATCTGCAGCAGTTGTTACCCCCCTCCTTAGAGTTGCAGGTATTATGTAACTAGGGAACACCCTAATGATAATAAAAAGAGAGAGTTCGGCGGAGTGTGCTTCAGAGCGGTAGGAGATTGTAATTGGGCTGGGCACTCTCTGTCCGTTCTCCTTGCAAGTAAATTTAAACGTTCTTGTCTGTTTCCTCTGTTATATTGAATGTTATGGTTGTTTGAACCTAACAA
>OMKK01018437.1:4440-19235 GCA_900302305.1 Polymixia japonica
CGGCGGCGAGAGGCGGGGGAGCGATTCGAGGCCAGGCATTAAAGCGAATAGCAGCAACATCAAAAAACCAGCAGGGAACATATTGAGGACCAAATGTCCTCTACTGTGTTAAAACCGAATCACTAAGCATGCACTGCTAACACAACGAACACAGTGATTTTAATGTGAATTTGCGGACGGAAACGTAAGAGTGTGTTTTCTGCTGAATTATTCTACTGTTACGATGATGTAAGATTTCCCTGCACAAATGCCACCAAGGCAAATTCCTGTATATTTACTGTTCTTGACCATGAAGCAATTCTGATTCTGAGTCTGCAGTCAAACCGTTCATCCATGTAAACATTTACTCACATAGTGAGTCAACTCAAGGGACAAGTGAAGTCCCAAATTGGAATTCTTGTACCAAAACAATCCCCTTTTAGACCACTTGGTAAACCATTCCCTGGTTTAAATGACTATCCTCGCCACCCTTTAAGATGATGTTGTGAACAGAAAGGCCCCAGTGGATACCTTTAACAAGCTGGATGTCCTCCCCTATGTGCCAATTCCAGCTCCTGACTGCGAGCCACACGTGGGCCAAACAGTATGTTTGGGGTTTACCGCATCAGGATAAGTCGGATCGTGTCAGTTAAGTTGTCAGTTACAGGAAAGTGTATTAACGTGTACGAAACAGTCTAAGCTTTCTGGCACTCATTGTGTTGATGCATTTGACAAATACGGGACAAATGCTATGAATTCATGAATTTATAGTATTCGACCGAGGTCTGTTGTAAGATATGTGATGTGAGCACTGAGCTAATGACTGACCCTCAACAAGTTTAACATCCCATTCGAAATCTTCTGTATTACATTCATCTACTAAATCTTCAGCAAGAACCCCTTTTGACCTCAGATTTCACCTCACCGCCTGAGATCTAGCACAAGAACTCATCTATCCCTCCTAAACCCCGGTGTCCCTGAAACTCCTTTCAGAAAGAATTAGACCTGAACACTTTTGTACCTAGTGATACTTTCACAGAGCTGCTGGTGAGAATTTGATCATATTCCGTTGAGGTGCCTCTTGCCATTACCTCCCAATCACTGGCTCTTCACCACTCCCATTGTGTGTAATCTAAATATATTTAATGTTTTTATGTCTTTGTATTGTTGGTGATCTTTACACGATCGCCATTGTCAATAAGAACGTGTTGTTGATTCATTTAAGGTTTGAAACGTTTGAATAAATAAACATGTTGGGATGTTGGTATCTCAGTGGTCCTGGTGCCTGGCAGCACCGGGTTAAAGTTTTTAGTTTTTTATTTTCAACTAAACAAAGGATGACCTTTCACCAGAAGGATGACCTTAACCGCATTAAGACAATTCAGATCAGACAGATCAGAATGTTCAGTGTCACATATGTTGTCAATCGCAGAAAACTATTTTAAATTGACTTTCTAATGCTTTCCCGTAATTGCACCCGCTATGTATGGCACTCACTATGTTCTCCAAAGTGGCAAACTGCATCCACATGGTCCTTCAAGCTGAGTTACTTCTGATGTCTACACTGCTGTGCAAGGAATGCTGTACAAAAAAAAAAATACTATTTTTGAATCCCGGCTCACATTGTCTTGTTATAAAACTGTACCCGCCTCTGAAAATATATAAAACAATTTAGAAAGAGAATTGTCATTACTGGCAGTTAATTATAATTTCTTAATCTCTGATGAAGTTTTCGCAACGTGGCGCTTCGTGTGATATGAGAAGTGAAATGAAAAAAATTCGGAAATGACACAATCATGGACAATTTCTTGTAGATTATAAACTTTGCCCAACATCTATTGTCAGAGGAATTACGAAAGTAGTGGCATATCCGTCAGTGGATATGTTTATATGCACACTAAAAATCCAATTATAACCCATTTAAGGCAATGCTCGCGACTTTCGCGACTGTCATGTAAACCCATATTAATCTGGTAATCTTAATCAGATTAAGGTCATAATCATGGTAATCATAATTAACACTCCTGTTTAATCTTTCAATTTATTTGGCGGTGTATACGCCTTCGGGGGTTTTTTACGCGCACATCAATGAGGTTATAGAGGAAGTTGACCCGCAGTTTGTTGACGCAGATTGTTTGTTTGTTCACGCGAGGACTCTCGAGTGTAATATGCCGCATGAGTCCATTACAGCGACTTCTGTTTTAAGATAATCCTGAGAATAGTTTGCACCTGTTCTGTGAGCGTATCACGCCGCGGGGCTGGATGTCACTCCGTCACGGCCTTCTGCGAGTGAGCCAATCTGACTATCACATAAATCCGGGCAAACCCAGGTTACTAGAGGAAACTGCTTTACTTGGAACCCGTGTATACGCTTCGATCGAATTATCACTTTAATCTGATCGTTTACAGTAATCGGGGTATTGCGTGCATGTTATCGTGCCCCAGCGACGACAGACGTGCGAGTCGTGGTCAGGTGTGACACATCTTGTCGGTTGGGAGCATTAGACTCTCGTGAGCACTAAAAGGTTTTGGCTCCCCGAAGATCCTGTGCGAGGTGAATCTAATGTGGCTGAATGGGCTTCTTGGTGGTAAAAGCGTCCATTGATTTCACAAGATCAAACTCACTTCCTCCTCACAGCTACCCTGCACGTCTCTCCCTCGGGCCTGTGTGCAAGCGTGTGTGTGCGTGTGTGTGTGTGTGTGTGTGTGTGTGTTTGTAGGCGGTTGCTTGCAGGTCCCATAAAAGGAAAATCCATTCTTTATCAGAATTCATTTAGCTTTTTTTTTCAGTTTGAATTTTGTTGGCCTTGATTTGTGGACATAAATAAATCTCGACCAAAGCTGTCAATGGGCAAAAATATCCCTGGAAATGTGTCGTTCACAGCAATTGGGAGTGACGATTTTTTTTTGGTACACAGTGACGTCAGTTACTCAGGGGATCATTGAGTTCGTTGAGTGAATTAGCACACTTGATGAAATCAAGACATTGACATCAGCAGCCGTCCAGACACGCAAACGCACGAAAAAAGAAAAAAAAGAAACCACACACACAGACCGGTAGCTGAGTTGAACTAAGACCTACGGTATTAAGCCAGAAATGAAAGCGGTGTGACCTGCTCTTTTCTGAGAGCAGACAGAGCACCACAGTGCCCAGTGACAGTAATATCAGTGTGAGATCTCCCGACGATGGAATGGAGCTGTAATGTCATTTATCTGGAGGCCTCCGCTAATATTCCCTTCCAGGGAAGAACGAAATCGAGATAAAAGCTGGCGACCAATCGAGTGCCGGCGCGCCTCGTGCCTGGTTGGCTTGATGACGCACCGATAAGACCGCTGGATCTCGACTCACGCTATGTGTTAAGATCTCTGGCTTCATTTGTCTAGGTACGGCATAGCATATTAGTGGGGAAACGCGCCTGAACGTTATACCAAAATCAATACTCGTCTGACTGGTTTGCTGGTTTTTCATTATAGGGTCTGCTCATAAAGTTAAGTATAAGCCATTATCAAGAATAGCATCATTCCCCAGATTTATGCTGTTAATGAGGGCCTTTCAATCTCGGGTCTTGTCAACGACGGTGTTGTCGATGAATGTGGAAGGCATAAGACGGTTGAGAGAGACTTGGGATTTCACGAGGAGCTATAAATTTTGCTCATGCTATGCAACTTGAACGCTCTCCCCTCGGGACTAATAGCAATATTCTCCAATCCGGTCGATATGCGTCCATCTGGTTGATTAAGAGCACTTAAAATGTGCCGGTTCTGACTTATCTCTGTGTTTTGATCGTGGGGACCACGCATATTTGTGTTAATTTTCAGCACATCCTATCTTGCACATATTGACACAACATATGTTATTAACAGATGTCGCGTTGACAAGTCTCACAAATCTGTGTTGTCTAAAACCGAACGCATAAATAACACGCCCTTTTTAAGAGTACGCAACCGAAGATAAGGTCCCGGAGTCAGCGATGCATAGGAAGCATTTAAGATATCATCATGTTTTGTTGTGTTACGTAGGCAGTGTGAACGAGCGCCATCATTTCCATACTGAGTAGCTCATCTTCAATAGACAGACAAGTATCTGTCATCCTTTTCTCAAGCCCTGTTATCTCTGTTATAAAATACAAGTTAAAACCAAATGATCCAGTGTCCGGAGGCGGTCAAGTCCCTCGTCACCCCGCTGGCCTAGGCGCTAATCCCATCAGAGCTGCCTCTCCAATATCTCCCCTGCCGCGTCTCTACTGTCTTCCCAAAAGAACAAAATGAACAAAAAAAGCGTCCACTCTCCTTTAGACTAAAAACAAAAATCACTGATCTAGATTCTTTGTGAATGTAGGCCCCCGCACAGCGGCCTCGCACAACCTCGTACTCCCCCAAAAATTATCCCTGAAATGGACACATTACTTACGTTCGACCCTACTCGGCCTCGTCTCCCGCGGGACCCGAAAGCGTCGCTAAACGTGTCAAGCGGCTGCGATAAGCGAAACGTCAAGAGATCTTACCTTGAAGTCGCAGATACACGTCACCGTGTCCCCGATTCTTAGGCACTCCCCGTCGAACTTGCACGTGTTGGTGTCGCACAAAAACAGGTCTGTGTCGCGGTCGTCGAAACCTGGAAGACCAAAGCAAACGAGATGTCAGTGATGAAGTGTTTCCATATTAACCCCTTTGACCTTTGACCCAATGGACGTTCATGGTCATATGTACATGTACTGTATGAATTTCTCCCTTGGTGCAGTCCTCTATTTAATTGTCACCACATCCCTGTGTATAGTTTGGCAAAATACTGTTTATACAGTGCTTATGTTAATAGTGTTTGTGCTTTGTTATGATCGTGATGTTGTGTTGAAAGTAGTATAAATGTGTGTTGTCCCAAAGGAGGCACATAATGTTGAAAATCATACATTCTGAGCATACGAGTGTACAAGCTCTTGTTAAAAGAACTAATTTAAGGCCTAAAATGAATTTCCAAACTGCGTTCAGAGTTGTGTTCCGAGAGTCATCAACCATTCCAGTGTGACACCTATACTCTTACAAAATAACATGTTTAAATTAGATACAAATTGGGTCCTCAGTGTTTTAAAAATATTGTACATAAAGGAATTCAATGCGATTAAACTTTATTCATATGTTTGTTCTTCTAAGTTCCTGTTTGTTTGTGTACAATAAGGCAGATTCCCAGACATCATCCTGGTGAGGTAAAACCCTGTATATGATACAATTCAGGCTGAGTTAGGGAACTCAGATGACTCCAGCGAAGCATCCCAAATCAAATCAAAGAGTCACATGAGCGCAAGACTGTAGAGGAGCTCGGGGCTGTTCTTCTACCTGAACTCATCGCTTACAAACAGCAACCTCATGTCAAAGTAGGCGTTGCATTTCTTGCTTTTTATTACAAGTGACAGTTAGTGGGGAATTAGTCATTTATTGCTAATGCAGGGATGGTGGATGAATTCGAATGCCGTCTGGGCTTGTCAAACTCTTTACAGATGTTATCTCCCTATCTGAAAAGAAAAATGAAGGGTTTAATTTCAAGATGGAAAATCCACCATTTGCAAAAAAAATCTCTATTCAATGCCTGATGAAATTCAACTCCTTATGATATACTATTAGTTATTTGGCCAACTAAGACCATTGATTATAAAATAGTATCACCTTTAATAAAAATTATATGATATTAATATATATTAATATTAATTATATTATATGAACAACTATATTCATATAGCATTTTTCTAAAACAAAGTTTAGAACATGCTTTACGAACAGGACAAGCAAAATCGTTGCTCGGTTTTTAGGGCAGAAGTCATTGTGATCCTAGAAATATTGAGTAATGAACCTCAAAGCTGCTATGTGCGAAATGTCTATGTTATAGTATGTTATAAAAAGATGTGCTATGTGAAGATTCAGTGAAATATAATCTTCACAACAAATGTTTGTCACTTCAGGTCACCCAGTGTCTTGATATTCCCTCTTTTCTAAACCATGCTTACAATCCCTGGCTCCTCCCAAGAACCTGGTTGGCACTGTGTGAGGTTTTTGATGGACAGGAGAGAGGACCAATGGAGAGGTGCTGCAGGGGAGGAGAAAAGTCCAGCTTGTTTTGAACTGTAACGGCTTGTTGTTGTAATTCCCCTTCGCTATCGGTAGAGGCTGAATTTCACACATAGCAGCATTAAGCAGCAATTATTTTTCACAATTTATATATTGCATTATGAAAATGAAACCTTTCAATAGATATTCGATTTTGAAATACATTTAGGTTACCAATTTCAGGGGTTGAATAATGTTTACATAAAGTTGTGTTAATACATTAAACTTTGGACTGATGCTGAAAGAATATTTCCACTATTTTAAGTCCAGGTTCCACCAAGCCTTTTTCTGACTCTCCAATCATTTCTGTGTGCCACTGAAAATACGACCTACAATTATGTCAGCCATACAAACTGTGACTTGTAGCTAGCAACATGTCATGTACTGATACATTTAACTTCAAAAACTATAACCATAAAAATTACAACTGGAAAAAAATGACTTACTGTAGTTTATGTGTTATTCCATCAGTTAGCTAGTTAGTTAGGTATAATTGCTTAGACTTGATCATCTCAAAGTCTCACCATGTATAGGTTTGCATGCTACAGTGTGAATATATATACAGTATATATATATATATAAATATTCTAAAGCAGTCAAATGCTGCTTTTACTTTTTTTTTTTCTCAAGAAGCTACATAATTAACTGCAAATTAACTGCAAACCATGTTTTAAAATGAGACAGCGTCAGGCCACTGCAGCTAAAGAAAACTGGTGGAGACTTGCTTGTGGGCTTACCAGAGGCAGGTCCAACAACTTACATAACAACTGTTATTTTGCCTCCCAATTAAGGTAATTAACTGAAACCTTATAGAATTTCCGACGACGTGCTTTAATTATGGCTTCCGTGGTCAGCTTTGGGGCTTAGCAGTTTTTTAGCATGTGTGTTGAAGCGTTAAGTAAGGCCAGTAAGTCTGGAAGGACTGGTAAAGTTACATTCTGAGTGAAGCCCAGCATGAACTTTAAGGGCAACTTAAACAGTATTTTAAATCTTTGCAAAGACATGAACTGTCACAATCACCTGGCCTGCATACAGGCACACACACACACACACACACACACACACACACACACACACACAAGCACACACAAGCACACAAATACTCTGGCCTCATCTTACAATTTGTGATATGTTCTCCTTTTATCTGTTTCACATTGTTTCATACAGTATGTTGTGATCAACCTGTTAGCAAAAATGCTCTATGAAAAATTGTATTTATCTAGAAATTGCTTTGCTTGCAGCTGGCATACCAAGTGGTCTTAAACAAACCACATTTCATGTATTTAACCATAGAAAAGTATTATGTTATTTGACCCAAGTCATATAACCCGGAGCTAGTTATATGTATATACAGTAGGTTCTGTTATGTAAATTTAACTGTTATCTCAACTATGCATAATTTAATGTGTGTTTGGACAACTATAAATTAAAATAAAAAAGCTTGGCATAACACGTTTTTCCAGATGTTAAAGAGAGGTACAAATAAATACATAAATACATAACATCAGAAGAACAAATCAAGTCTACATCAGCAGAAATACCTTTTTATTTATTTTGTTGTCTTTTAAATAATCTCATTGTGATTAAAAATGACTTACTGCTGAGGTACCTATCTACCTACTTCAGTAGTAAGCAATTTTGCAATGTGCTTCAAGCAGAATACATCCTGCCTTCATCTTTACATGTTAAAATGATATCAAAGAGTGATCCATGTCCTAAACCTAAGACATTCTGTATTCAGATAAAAGGTCAAACGAAACCCAAAACGACCTGGCTATTTTCCAGAAAATGATGATCTACTGAATTTCTGTTATGATGGATAACACGTTGCAACCGAACCTTTATAGACTAACACTAATAACCCAGCCCCACGTCCAACCGTAAAAGCTCTTCTTGGCATCGAAACAATCTAGCAGGCAATAATAGCCCATAGAAACAGGATCCAATGCTATAACAAACCTGCTATTTGCTAGTGTCCTGAATGAATACAAAGTGCAAGCCTTTGGTGTGAGCATGCAATCATAAAGCAATGGCATGAGAGGGCTGGACACTTGGATTGCATCGCTGGAACAAGGCACTTAGACCAAAGAGGGCCTTATGAGCCTGTCTGGAAAGCCACAGAAAATTGGCAGTGGGATGACTGGCATCTTGATGATACTCATTGGAGAGAGGCACGGTTATGGCGGCAGGCTGGTGCATATCAGGAAAAGACAAATATGAGATCCTTTACAATCCGTTTGGTCAACCTACTGTAGGATGTAAAACTAGTCTGTTATTCGAATTACTGCAACGCAATAAATAAATTGACGTTTTTGCATAAGTTATTAGCATTTTTAAAGCTGAAAGGATTCTCCAGGATATTCACACTTTGTCTCCGTCTCTGGTGGCGAGAAGTAATTTAAATGATCTTCAGACTATAATAGAAATGGTATAACAGCCGGCGATGCTCGTGTGACGTCAGCTTACCAGTAAACATTTGCCGGCCAAGTGAAAATGGCATCCTCAGACCAGGTCATTTGACATGCAATGATTGTAACTTTTGTAATGAAATTAGGCAATAAAATAGCTTATGATGGTGTAAATATTGTGACATGACAGTAGCCATAGCCGAACAGGAAATATGATAGCTAGCAGGCTAGCTACCACTGCTAGCCCGGGGTGCCTTATCTGCATCTACTTGAGGGCAAACTACGCCCCAAACCCTCAGGATCGATTTCATTGGACAATTTCTAGATGCCATCGCATGCGTTAAGGCCTCCCCCAAACATTCTTTACCTAAACTGAACCAGGTGCGGGGAGTGCCTAAACTTAACCATTTTATAACATGAAAAAAAGGCCTCCCTTAAACATTTTTTACCTAAACTTAATCATGCACTCAAGAAGTTTGGGGGGAAAAAATGAAGCGTCTTATCCAGCCTTTCTGCAGTTGGATTTTGATATGTAAAGCACATCACTTCCTGTGTGCAGCTCAGAATTTCTTGTGCCTGTCCTGCCCAGACAAGGTATTTTGCCTAGGAAGAGTCTCCAGCCAGTCTAATAGTGCCAATTTACAACTGACAAGTAAAATAAAAGGAAGACAAATAATCTGGCTGTTGCTCATGACATGTTAACTTAAACTGTCTTTTTTAAAATAAAAAAGCTTGCGAATCCAGTAAGCAACAAAAGCGCGTGTCACTTTCAGGTATAAACAATATATTTTCATTCATCCCTTGGTACAGTAGTCTTTTTATTTACTGCAGGAGACATCCTCACATTCTGTGAACAGCACAGTAATCAGGACTTGAAGACAAATGAACTCCCTCTCCAGTGCAATCACAAAAGTGTAAATGATGCTGTTTGTTCTGTTACCTCTGTCTTTCACAAACAGTTAACAGTTAAGATGCTACAATGCCAAATGTCTCCAGTGAAATAGACATGGGATACACTTTTGCTGTGTATTTGACGCCTCTTAATACAACAAGCAAACATAATATCACAATAAAGTTCCCAGATTGTAATTTTTCACCATATCAGGGGCCAACTTTGCAGCAACACTATAGAGCATTATCTAAAATTTAAAAAAATAAAAAACAATATAGGGTTTTAAATCAAACTATAAATCACAGTTAGTTAAAAGTCTAACACGACACCACGATTGCTTACCGGTTACCGTGACGATGTATCAGAGCGTTGGTTTCAAATGTGACGCATGAGTTAAAGCCTGAGAGGTTGTGAAGGTAATTTCTCTAACTTGTCAGTTAATGGCTTGGGGAATGCAATAAACTTTGCATACAAACGGCATTACATCAGCAATAATAAATGTCTACATAACAGCGTACAAGGGCTAAATTTATCAACATAGTTGTGCAGTTCATAGAATTAATAAAATAATGCAAGTGCAATCAGCTTGAAGCAGACACAGACATGCATTTGCATGCTGTTAGCTTTTTGCAGTAAAACAAAGTTGACATTTAATACATCCACTTTGGTGGCAATTATTAAGTATTCTTAAGTACAAAAGGGTAGAACATCAATGGTGTTAAAATTTATTCAGAAATGCACATGTAAAGGATTTGTAACAAATATGAGAGCTAGTTATTTGGATTTGTAAATCCATCCAAATATTATCATTAGCAATCTGATTTCTCTTTTTCACAGAAATTACTGCATGTCAGTATGGTAACTTCGCTAAACGTAACTCATAGGAATTGAAAACAAGACACAGAGTCTAATAACGGCGTGGCCTCCCTGTCCAATCTTTAGCTATCAATAGCAAGTTACTAGGTGTGCAGTTTGTGGACAAGTTGTTAGCTTCAGTGCCGTTTGAGGTGTGCGTCTGTTCACCAATGTTTCACTTCTTAAGTTTCGGTTTTCGTGACATCACGCACGCAGCGCTGTGATTGGTCTGCTTTTGTGGGGACAGACATACAGTCATATAAATATACAGACAAACCCCGTTATAGACGGAAACATTTGATCTGTGCAGTTATCTGATATCTAGGGATATGGATATGGAGGTAAGTGTGTTGTGTGTAGCACAAGGGAATAACAATCGACCTAATCAGTGGCTTCTTTTCACTCATTTTCCATGTCATCAGACTTGGCTTGGAGTTTCTGTGATACACCAAATATTATCAAAGCAAAATCCCTTTAAAGAAAAAAGAAAAAAGTAAACATTTTGGGATAAAAACCATTAGAGTCTGTTTTATAGTTTACGTCGGCTAAAAATCTTTTGCCATCCTGTCTTTTGAGTACATCCACGTCCAGGTTCATCCAAATGCAGATACAGATATACAGTACTATATACAGTAGTGTCGACAGCACAACCCTGGTAGTGAGCCACAGTCAGCCATTTTAATAAACTTCCTTCAACATCCTCACACCTCCAAAATGTAAAGACAGAGCAATTTCTCTCGTCGCTGTAGGCTTCAAAAACAGCGATCCATATCTAAGCAGAAACTACAGATCTAAGAACCATCAAGTGTCTGCCTAAAAAGACCAAAGCGAAGCAAATGTAGATAATGAAAACAGCTGAGAAGACTTTTATTCAAAAGGAAAATCAGAACTTTTCTGTTTCTACAGTTTCAAGACTGGGCTCAGAGGCCCAAAACTTCAAAACCGTGTCGTAACAGCATGTCTATGACACAGAATGTCTTTAACGATGTGCATATTTAAAGGGGCAAAGATACAATAATCATAAATCAATGAAAATTGTCAGGATCTAGGATCTAAATCTTTTGGAGGATAACAAGTATTGGAAGGATGGATTTCAAAGCAGACTCACAAGTACTTGGGTTCCTTTGTTGAATTAATTAATTATTATCTGAAATAGCATTTGCAAGCCTACTTTGACATGCATGATAAATACTAAATACCCTGATCCTAACTTGGACCTTTTACATTTATAGTTTTTGTCATTATTATCTAGGGGGACTTAAATTCCTATATCACCAATATTACAACCAACCAGTAGCAAACAGGGGATGGGTTGAAGCCATAACACCCTGCCAATAGATACAGTAAATTATAATTATAATTATATATGATATATAGTTAACATTGAGCTGCTATGTGCATTGTTCAGACTCTACTGATAGCGAAGGGGAATTACAACAACAAGGTGTTACAGTTCAAAACAAGCTTGACTTTTCTCCTCCCCTGCAGCACCTCTCCATTGGTCCTCTCTCCTGTCCATCAAAATATCAACACACTGACCGACCTCACTTGGTGAAGATCATATCTCACTGAATCTTCCCATAACTCAGTTTTTTTGTTATTTTAACATAAAATAACAGACATTTCGCACACAGCATTTTAGCGTATGTTAACGTTGACGTAACCAGGGGAAAAAGGCAGGAATTATTAATATATAATTCATAACTGACTCTAAAGTCAGTTTGAAACCACTTTGAGGTTTTACAGTTTGCTGTGCTTCCTGTTGGTTTTATTAGGTGTGCTTCCACACCCACTGACCTTCCTGAAAAGTGCTTTGTTTTCTACTCCATTTCAATTACTGCCTCGTTTGTTACTTATGTGCGCATAAATGACAATTAAAACCTTTTCTCTTCTCTCGCCCAGGTCTACCGAGAACGCGCCGGGCGACGGCGGAGAAAGGTTGTCTGAGCGGCCCGCGGTGCGCTGCGTTAGAGGCCAGGTCTACTTGCGCTTCCCGTTGCCGCCCTGCCCTTCCAGGAGGAGATTACAGTGAGCTGAATAATTAACGAAAACAAGCTGGCGAACATCAAACATTCAAAAGGTAATGTTTATATGCCAACGATTAAGATGGCAAGCAAAGCACTTACTTGTCTAAAGGAGAGATCGTCAGCCAAGTGCATCTCCTCCTCCCAGCTACCTGGAGTTTCACGACGCTGAGAAGAACTAGCAGCTCTTCCCTGTTTTCAAGCGTTGTGCTGATCAATAATGAAATAGCGTAAATTAAAAATGAAGGCTGAACCACCATAGCAGTGGGAGATGCTTCCTTGACCCCTCATAGCTCAGGTATTTTTCTCATAACTAAGCAACAGGTTTTCAACAATTTCTCACAAGTTCTGGCAGTGATTTGTTTTTTTTTTATGTCTCCAAAAAGCCCAGTGCTTCGTGTTTTCAAAAGAGGCTTTTTTAAAACCACACTGTATGGAAATTGAATGGGAAGCTTGGGTCAATGTGTTTTAAATCAGGTGTTTAAATCATGTGACAAAAAATAGTGACGTCCCTTTTGAAAAAGTCCCTTAATATAGTCACCAAATTAGCAACTTTTGATCCCTCTTTGATTAAAGCGTGCTGGTACTGCCTCGTCATATAATTCATACCCCCGTCCCGGTTTCCAGCCATCTTCTCCTGTCAGAGACGTGGGGATGCATGCAAGAGTAGTACTTTTTGACCTCTGCGTCGGCAAATCTCGGAGGCAGATGTGCAATTCTCTCCAGACTACTGGTAATTCACTCCACTTGATGGGATTTACAGCGTACCGGGGGCTTTGCATATTCTCCACTTATCCCCGTCACTTGTGCTATCAAAGCATCATACAGCCTTTCAGAGCTAACAATAGCTATGGGATTCAGGGAAGAAATTGCAGTCCTTGCTCAGAACTTTCTCATATTATCCTATAGGGGATGTATGCTAAGTCATTGGGGAAAAAACTGTTATTGCTGTGCACACATTGGCTCGTATTTGCTTATGGAAAATAATCTGTTTGGTACTTCCACTATAATTCAAAATACAGCTCTATTATGTGTGAATTTAGGGCTGGGAAATACATGGAGTTTTCCGATATATCACAATATATTTCAGTGATTATATGAAAACGTGAATATTGAGATGTCAAGATAATTCAGCCCGACACCGTCGCTCTTAAATATCCACACTAATCGTTGGCATTTCTCTCCAGTTTCCTGCAAGTCACGGCTCCGCCCACTTGTAGCGCGTATGTGTCCAAAAAATGACGCAAGACGTTATGATTATGTGGATATGGAATAGAAAAATAGAAAAGTATCACCTTGCATCAAATATCACCACTGGCTCCAAAACTATTGTGACATCACTTGTCAGCTATATCCCCAGCCTTATGTGAAATATCTAGACAATACATATGTAAACATTACAGCTCCATAATACATATAAAATGTATGTTAAGCTGTCACATGCTGTCAATCTATGTATGAGAGATTTTAGTCAATTGACATATGCAAACTAATCCAATTTTGAGTTGATGAAGACTAAACTGTGTAAATCTGTCTCTAAAATAGACACTTAATGACACAACAAATTGACCTCAAGTCTTGTTACTGTGACCAGTAAACAATTAAAAATGGTGTTTGGTCTCTTGACTTTTTGATTGCAGTAAAGCACAGGTTTACTGTTGGCAAAAGGCCATTAGTACATCTTTTACATGTAAATATTAAACTGCCAATGCTTTCATTTATTTGTCATAAACATAAACAACTTCTCCCATGAAAACATTACTGCTGCATAAAAGAATTTGCTTGAACTGTCAAACAGGACCGAGACGAAGGTCATCTTTGCTCTATTCACTCAGAACCTCCAGATTCTTTTGGGAAACCCAGCAACCACCCAGTTTTATAGAAAGACAATCCGCCACTATGAAAACCTCATAATCCAAACAAGCAAGGCATTTGTAATTAACATCTAGAGAAGCGAATCAAACTCAATGTCAATCTTTGTCAAACCAAGTTATCCAACGGTACTGAGTCAGTCAACAAGATAGTAAGTTAAGAAAGAAGATATTGTATTAGGAACATAGATTTTCAGGACACTACTACGACCTGCCTATTGACTGTGATTCTAGCTTCACCGTAGACTTTAGACTGAACACAGTCATTCATTACTGTTGTAAAAGTGTGTAATGATAGGAACGATTAAGTCCAATGCAATTCCTGTCTGGGAATTGACTATTTTACATGAATAAAAAGAGGTTTACCTTGGTCATAACAGACCATGTGCCACTTGTTGCATTCTAAATTTTGCAGTGTGTGTACACAGTGTATTTGTGTGTATGCGCACATGTGATCATGTGTGTATGTGCGCGCATGTTTGTGTGTGTATGTGCGCCTGTGTGTTTGTGTGTGTATGTGCACCTGTATGTTTGTGTGTGTGTGTGTGTGTGTGTGTGTGTGTGCATGTTACCACACAACTGCACTCAGTACTGTAGGCATGCTGGATAAAAGCCTTCAACAAATTGCAGATGGTATGTGAGTGTACCAGCCAGGTAGTGAGGAATTGGC
>OMKK01018438.1:1486-12197 GCA_900302305.1 Polymixia japonica
TTTTCAATGGACCGTGCTGTATTGTGTGTGTGTGTGTGTGTGTGTGTGTGTGTGTGTCTATGGCTTTGTCTTTGTCTACGTCTTTGTCCGGGCCTCTGTATATTTGTATGTGCATGTGTTTGTGTCTACTACTCATGAGCGATAGAGAAAAGAGAAAGGGGAATGTTTCAGAGACAGATTAGATAGGAACAGGACAGACAACGGAAGAGCGAAGGATGATTGTATCAGTGCAGTGATGTTACACGGAGAATTTGAATCTTGGCTCGAGACCAAGACACTGAAATTAAGAGCAAAGGAAAACTATATACTGTTTTAACCGGAGAGCAAGAAGGGCTTCATATCTGACATTTTTGGTTCTTGAATAGGCCTTTCGTTGTCGTTAACGATGTTCTAGATATTAATTCATTATACTGTCTGATGTAGTTCTGCCCTGTCTTTTCTTGAGTTATCACAACGTTGACCCCGAGTCACTACGATAAAATGTAGTTCGCTACACTGTCGGTGACCACAGCAAGAGTGAAAAACATCTTATATAGAGACCCACAGGCTTGCAGAAAATTTTATGTTTCTATTGTGAAAATCACCAATAGTCTGGCTGCTCCATCTGTTCTCAGGGATGACTGACAAGATGTAAGAGACCATCTGCAGTGATCCTTCAAAAACATATTTATTTCACTATAAAAAAGACAGGATTTTATATTCAACATGTGTGAGCATTGCAGAAAAACTGGCCGGCAGAACCACCTGGTTCAACCTGGTTCATCTCCTGCCTTTATATAAGCCTCTCGTCCAACAGCAGCCTGTGACCACTATGACTGTGAGGAGATGGTCACAGGAGACCAATTAGGCCCTACATGACTGCTTTGAGGCAATGGACTGGGATGTGCTCTGTAATTCCCATGGGGAGGACATTGATGGACGCACAGGTTGTATAACAGGGTACATTAATTTCTGTGTGGTTAACACCGTTCGAACAAACCCTGGGTCACCAGAGACATCAGAGACATGAGGAGCAGCACCGAACTAGAAGAAGAAAGAGAGGCCAGGCGGAGGAGGATCCAACGAGTTTAACCTGTTTCTCAACGGGTTTGATGTGGGATCTAACGACCCTCCGGGACTTAACATTACAGCTGAGCAGACCATGCACGGCAGCGGGTCCCGACGGCGTGGAGTACTCCGGCACATCTTCAGCCCGAACCCCGGTGAGGGTCCCTGTGCTGTGGAAGACGTCCTGCTTGGTTCCTGTACCCAAGAAAGAGCGCCCCAGCACCTCCAATGTCTGCAGACCGGGTTGCGCTCACCTCCCACATGATGAAGTCCTTCGAGAGGCCGGTCCCGTCACACCCTCACGGCCCCTGGTCTAGCCACCACTGGACCCCCTGCAGTTTGCCTACCAACCAAAGGTGGGGAGTGGAAGACGCCATCATCTTCCTGCTTCACCGTGCCGACGCTCATCTGGATGAGTCGGGCAGCACTGCGAGAATCGTTTTCTTTGACTTTTCAACACCGTCCGCCCGGCCCTGTTGAGCAACAAACCGATGGCGACGCTCCCCTGGTGTCCTGGATAGTGGACTACCTGACTGGAAGGCCACAGTATGCTAGACTGCAGAACTGTGTGTCAGACACTGTGGTTAGCAACACGGAGGCCCCAACAGGGAACGGTCCTGTCTCCCTCTCTGCTCACCCTCTGACTTCAACTACAACTCGGAGTCCTGCCACCTGCAGATGTTCTCTGACGACCACTGCAGTTGTGGGCTGCATCACCGAGGTGAGGAAGACAAGAGTACAGGGGTGTAGCGGACAACTTCGTTAAGTGGTGTGGGCTGAACCACCTGCAGCTAAAACACCAGTAAAACAAAGGAATTGCTGGCGGACTTTAGGAGGTACAAAACACCCCAAACCCCCTGTCTCCATCCTGGGGGAGGACGTTGAGTCTGTATAGTTTAACAAGTACGTTGGAGTCTACAGCGACAACAAGCTGGGCTGAGCTTAGGAACGGCGATGTTGTGTACAAGAAGGGCCAGAGCCGAATATATCTTCTTAGGATGCTCCAATCATTCAGTGTCTGCAGTGCTTTGCTGAGGTTCTACCATTCTGTTGTGTAATCTTCTATGCTGTCGTGTGCTGAGGCAGTAGTGTAACACTCTCTTACTTTTGCACTACTGCCAAAACTGTACATGTATATATTCTTTATTTATATTTATATATATTTTTGTTTAGATTCATTGTTGATTTTCGATATGCCAGGCTTATTTTATTTAATTCTCTAGTCTGCATCTTTCCACAACCTCCTATTCTGTACTGCAACTGTGTGCAAACTAATTTCTCCCTGGGGATGAATAAAGCCTTATCCTATCTTATCTTATCTTATCTTATCTTAGAACACGCAGCATAAACCAATCCCTTTTCATTCTCTTCCCTTGTCTCTTCTCCCACGTTGCCTCTCTCTTTTTTCAAGCTTCAAACATACTTTTCCTCGCAGTTTGAAGAGACCCACCACTGAATTTTATGTTTTTAAAATACAGTATATTATTCCGATCCTGGATGACAGCAGTAAACATTAATTAGAGCGTCTCATAGCCAGAATCAAGAGAAAAGAGCTCGTCTCACTTCCTACCTAATCCAAGGGTTGTCAAGCTTATCACCACATTAACGAATAAGGATTAGGTTGAGCACTCAACATTTATTTATATATTTTAATTGAAATAAATAAATTATAAAGTAAGTAATGTCTTTAAAAGTCCCTTGTGGAAGAATGTAACGCCTAACGCCTTCTAACATATAATCTCATCAACGTGAACCCCTAAAAGACCTGCCAAATGTGGGCTGCTTTACATTTTGTACAGTGTAGCAAAATAATGAATTAAGGTTATGTTTAATGTTTTAGATGTATCGTAGATCTAAATAATAAACAGCCTGCTCCACAGGCCCAGACTGGAATGTAGTCTAGCACGATAATGCATCTTGACTCTGTCTCCAAAGGTCCCATATAACATATAGCATAGTCTGCCGCAGTCTGTCATTTAGTCAAGCAAAATAATAAGTCTCGAAGTGAAATAATACATTTAGTGACCATGTTTCTAGGTCCCACACCACTATAACGTGCAGTACAGCCTGCCTTGCAGCCTATACGTGACAAATTAATTGCTGCATGATATTTAGCAATATATTATAGATATCCAAGCAGTAAACCCCTGAAGTGTGGCCACTTACGAGTGTAGAAAAGTGTTTGTCAGGCAGAATTTGTGGGATGATTTCTAGCTCTTCAGAATGGGCATTTATTCACACAAAAAGGTGTTTTCGGCTGCCAGAAGATGGAAGGGTGGCATTGTGTCTGAGATGAAAGGGGAAAACTGTCTTATCTCAAGAGATTCAAACTTTATCCCTCGGTGTGCTGTTGCAGTGGTTCGGTTATATCTGTTAGTATTCTGTGGGTTTGTAAACATTTCAAAACGGAATTTCTGAGTGTGAGGCGCCGGGTGAGCGAGGGAAGGCCAGGATGCGCTTTGAAAGTGCGTTTGAGCGGGCGAGTGCGCTATGTTTTTCCCCGTTCTGTGGCACCTGGGACTGGTACCGCTGCAAAGCACGGCTGCAGCTTGGCGGCCAAAATGAATTTACAACCCAGATATCATAAACGTTCTGGATCAAAGTTCGTAGCGGGCTGGATCCAGTAAAAAAAGAAAGGTGGTATTGGCAATTTGTAGAGATCAGGGTTCATTTTCTTAGTCAGAATTGTTAGTACTAGTAGTATCATAATAATTTGGAGGTAAAAGTTTATAACTCTTCTTTGGATTTAGAACTCAAGTCTTTTTACGCTTTGGATTGTTTGTCCATGAAGCAACTTTATTGGTATGCAATCACAAAGTAGATTCTTGGTTATGTAATTGTTCAGCTTTGGGAGAGAGCCGGCAGTGTTCATAAATACTTATTTTACCGTCTGTAGCAATAAGTGAATTGTGTTCATAAATGAAATGCCGTTCCCTGGTACAGTTATTTCTGCTGTCCCTGTACTGTCTCCGTGGTATCGTATCAATTTGTTGACATGTAGTATTGTGATATTCTCTTTACATTTCAACGCCCTTTCTGAAAGACAAGATCGTGATGCTCTTGAGAATGACGTTCTTAAAGGGGAAAAAAAAAAAGATAATTGAAAGAGTAGTTTCAAGTTATAAAAACCTTTAATTTCATTCAGTAATTGAATCATTGCGTAACTAGATTGTTTTTGACATTTATTTACCACAAGGGTCATTGCTTTTTCGTTGTAGCTACGTGAACTACATTACATCAGAGTATCACATTGCAATATGATATCAGAGGACATTAAGAATGAGAATATTATATTTTCTGTGTTGGTGGCTGATATTTATGTTTGGGACTCTTCCGAATCTGCACTTACTGTACATAGCATAGTTGATTTATAAAACCCAGTTGCCTACAATTCTTCTTTGAGATAAACCGTTTTTCCCTCCTCTCATCTACTTCTCTCCCTGACCTCTCTCTCTCTCTCTATCAATCTATCTTTCTTTTGTACTGTTTAGTATCTGTGCGTGAGTCATAGGGCTGGACCCGTGTCCATCCAGCCAGAGACGGCCTTGCCACTCACTCTGAACCTGCTTATTATGGACAACAGATCACAGTCCTCAAAGAAACACACTTTAATGGCCCTGCCTGAGCACTGTTAATACGTCTTGCCTGGATAAACACACCTGCCAGTCAAATAAATTAGGTTATGAGCCTGTCATGGGATTGTGGCTGATGTGTGTCTTTGTGAAAACCTCTCCATGGCACTAACCGTGTGTTGAGACAATACACCGGGTCTTCTGTTCGCGGAGACATAAAGAAACTGACAACAAACCTTACGGTTCTTGTTTTGATCGAGAGTTCCCTCTTCGCATGCTCCCAGCATGCAACTGTCTACAGCTGGCAGCTGTTTAGTTGGAAATGTCACGCAGCTAACCTGGTAGACCCACACTTGAACTAACACAAGGTAATTGATTTTGTGATAATGTCATGTCTTCAGAGAAATGTTAAATACCTTGAAAAAAATAGCACACTATCTAATCGCTTCAGACATATAATTTAATATTTACCAAATAGACAAATGAATGAAGTGTGAGTGGAGGGGAGTCGTCAAGAGAGACATCGCGATAATATGTATAATATTAATATTTATATATATTAATATTAGTAGTATAATAATGTATTTGGGCACTAACTTAAAGTAAGATGTTAAAAGTAATGATAAGCTTGGACAAACTACCACCCCCGTCTTCACTACGCAGGAAGATGTACTTTATAATCTCCCCTGCGATTCCCTGATGAATCGGACGCCTGCGTTCCTCCCCGGCGCACGCCGCCGTCCTGGCGCCATATCTGTTCTCCGTGGGGGGGGTCAAAGGTCACCTCCCGAGGTGTTGGCCCCTCTCCGCTGCTGTACCGACCTGCTTCTCCGGGGGGTCTTCTGTGACTAATAGTGCTTATTTTCTGTGTCAGCCTAGGTGCTAACACGAGGGGTGAGTGAGCAGAATACAGACAGATAAGCACAGCGGATGGAGGAAGGAAGGAGGGAGGGAGGAGGGAAGGAGGGAATGAGGGGAGGAGAGAAGGAGGGAGTGTTTGACAGGGAGAAATATTGGAGGGCATTGGAGAGGTCCACAGAAAGGGAGTGCGATGAAATGAATCAGAGAGGGAAGGGAATATTGGGGAGAGAGTGAGAGAGACTGTTGCGCGATTGCCGAAATCTCTCACTAAATAAGTGTCGCCGCATTCCTGCTTAGTTCACTGGAGCGCGTAATCTAGCGACTCGTCATTTGCAAATATTTGTTTTATCCATGTGATTACTGTCCAGCTCAACTGATAGTACAAAATGTCTGGATAATTACAGTAGATAAGCCAGCTAGGCATATTTTGTCCTGCTGCCATACTGTCAGTGTTATAGAAAATAAAATATGACTAGAGATCTATGAGGGCTAAGCTATGTCTTAATCTACTTACCATTTGTGTTGTATTGATTATTTCATTTCAGCCTCATAAAATTAAGCTCATTACAGGTAGTCGTGGCCGCTAGCCTGTAAACTTATAACTCAACACGGAAGAAATGTAAATCTGTCCGTTATCGGGAAGCTAGCAGCGGGACATCCGGTATGAGACGTGTCCCTGATTGACGTCCTTTCCTTCCTGCACAAATTGGGCAGTGACCTCAGTCTCCTACAGTATTCAAACAGATACACCAACATACAGTATATGTCAATTCTTACACATGATACACACATATTTTGGAAAGTTAATTTGGTATCTGCTGCCATAATTGGACAGGCGGATCTGCCTAGCCTAGCGCTGGACGAGCAATTTCCCGTCAAGGTTACTTTACTTCTGTTTTCTAAGACTTGTATTAGTGGGTAATGACCGCCATCTTGTCCGTAGCTGTAGAACAAATGGGAAGTGATGTCATTGCTTTTAAAGCAGGGAAAAGACAATAACAGAAACAGCCAGGCTTGGTCTCCGATAATGGAACTAAGGGTGTAACTTAGAGGTTTTGCTAGCAATGTTTTTGTGTACATGTTAATGTAAAAGGATTGCAATCCTGTATGGATGATAGTTTTAGGAAAAGAATATTATTTGACATGCGTAGATCGTCATTTTATGGGGGCGTGGCCTTGTATGGGGGTGTGGCCTTGTATGGGGGTGTGGCCTGACACAATCATTTCCATGTGTTTTATCATTTTACCAAAGAGTGTTATATTTAATTTTAGTTTGTCATCTTTCTTTAACATGGGCTTTTCATTTTATATGAAAAATGTACCATCAGCTGCAAGCATTGGTTTGAATCAAGAAATGCTAACAAGCTAGACTTTAATATTAATCCAGAAATGTACTTTTTCACATCAGTGTGACAACTGCCTGGCAAAGCATTGTAATGTACTAAAATTAAAAAACTCACAGTATCCTGTTACCTTGGCTTGGACTCACTAGACCTGCAGGCGGTATTACCGGTGTAACAGAACTGTGCAGAAAAATTAAGTAAAAATAGAACGAATCTCACATCAAATTATATCCTTTAGTCCATTAGCTCCTAAACGCCTGCCTTGCTTTCACTTAACAACAGTAGCGTGGAAATCTTCTAAATGCAGTGTGTAATATATCACGTTCACTGCTCAGACGATCTGAGCAGCACTGAGCTCACATGGAGGGAGAGAAAGCCAGACGTGGAGCGAGACAGAAAGAGAGAGTTTTATGAAGGCTATTTTTCAGACGAGTAGTTTTAATTATTTCGGTAATAAATTATATAATTACTCCACGAGTGAAAATAATGGCACATCAGTGAAGAGATTGTAAGTAGGAAGATGAGCGATAAGAATAACAATTCAAGAAAGAGTAAGGACATATTGTATTATACATGAGACGGGTAGAGAACACCAACATTGCATCTCTGCTTGTAATTAAATGTAATTAATCCTTTTCAGAACGAGTAATTGGCAGAGAATTATAGCAAAGTAAGATAAAAGAAATTTGTCAAATAGCTAGAGAATACAGTATATATTATATAGTGCGTCTGTGAGAGAGAGAGAGAGAGAGAGAGAGCTTGTTTACAGTCGGAGCCATGGTGCCCAGTATGATGCCCACAACAACACAGCGGGAGCTCGCTCCTGGAAAGCTGATTTATTGGGCCACGCATGACCCGATCAACGTCCTGTTTACTGTTAAAAGAGAGCGTTTCAACATACCATGGTGGGCCTTGACAGGGGTATTAAAAGTAAACCTTTCTTAAGTAAAGTGTAATGTAAACAGGCATTATAATGAATTATAATTACCTTGTCATGACTTAGCATGAAATATTTCCCCGTGACTTTGTGTTGTGGTATGATTCATCTTGAGGTGAAGTGAAAGCTCCCAAATCCACTATAATTAAAGGCAAGGAATTTAAATTTGTGTTCAACTGTCGTAGATATCATATTCTGCTTAGAGACAAACACAGATAAAAGTACAGCAGGATTTATTATTGAACTTTTAATGCGTTCGGTGAAACGAGGACCTTGTTTTATTGGACTCTTTTGAATATGGGTTAACCTTCTTTTATAGTTGCCTGATCCAGCAGCTTAAGGTTTAACAATGAAAACAGCCCGTGGAGTTGGGTGACAAAAGCCAGCGAGATTACAAGGTTACTGATGTGAGCCAGGCGCAACTATGTGAAATCTTGAAGAGGCGTGTGGTGAGGAAGAGCAATGTCATTCTCATCTGCCTCGCCCTGCTTAGAGGGCATTACTACATGCTGACGCTCTCTGGGAGCCGCTTTAGATTCCCCAAACTCAAGACTCATTTATCCTCACTGCGGTTAGACTGCTTAAAGGTACTATATACAATATGTTGAACATTAATAACATTCGTTGCGTTGAAAGTGTTCGTCAACAACCTGTTTTCCGTGACTTAAGACGAGACGTTGACGAGCTAAGAATATATCTTTGATAAGAAAAACTACGACGAAATGTATGTTTTGTTTTTGTTGACGTTAGTGGTGGACATTCAAAATGCATGATATGTTCCCCCAGTTGTGCATCTAGTCTGAATCATAGACTGTATCGATATAAGCAATACATCCGAAAACCGGTAATTGCAGGTGTGTAATTGGACCTCACTTCAAAGGGAAAACGCGTCACTAACGCTAATTAGAATGCATGGCGGGGAAGTCGCCACAGACACCCGGTTCTTAATACTCATAATATTACAAATGCAAGGGCTTTCATCAGCGAGCCATAGGCTCAATCACCATTGTGTTACCTCATTCGGCGATAGATAGTGACTTAACTTAACAGACATTTGTTATTTAAATGATTGCCAATGTAACTAAGCATATACATTTACTAACGTTAAGTCAATGTTACTGGGCAGTCGGCTATGTCAACTTGTGGCAAATTTGCTAGCAAGCCATGTTGGCTTAACCTAGAAGCCAGTCTTTCTTGCAAAAAAGTTTTCAGTTTGCAGTCTTATCAAACGATGTTTGGTATATGTTGTGATTTGTTTTGTTGCTACAGCTACAGAATAGCTGTTATGTGTGCTATTCTGACTCTACTGAATTACAACAACCGAGTTACAGTTCAAAACAAGCTCGATTTCTTTCTCCTCCCCTGCATCACCTCTCCATCACTCCTCTCCCCTGTCCATCAAAAAACCTCACGCTACAGGTGAACAGATTCTTGGGAGGAGTTTGTTGTCAGGCCTGCAACGTAAACATGGTTTAGAACAGAGGGAATATCAACACACTGGCCGACCTGCAGTGGCAGACATTTGCATAGTATAGTGTATTATATATTATGGCTTATATGATATTGGCTTGCGCAAGGGATTCCTAGAATAAGATTGCTGGAACACAGAGTGGTAAACATGTTTTGCAAAAGATGGAGAGCGTGAGAGAGGGCAAGGGAGTCCTGGGACAGGAAAGGTTAAGGGACAGTTTGCGGGGGAATGATTAATAAGATAAGAAACATTTGTTTTGCACGCACATACACACTGACTATATAATTTTTACATAAAAAAACATAGAAATTTCACATATACAGGTATCAAACACATGGTGATTATTAAGGATGATACTGTGCAGTGTGCCATTAATCTCCCACTAGTGTAACTGGTGGAACATGATCTTTTGGCGCGCCAAGGTTTTCTGAGATGATGCCGTTATGTTACGCTACCCACTAGGGATGTTACAGAGGAACTGCACTGTGTTAGTGTACATCCTTAGTTATATGGCAAACGACTGTCTACCTGTGCGTTTAGAGGGCCTTCCAGTATTCAAAATAACGAAAAATAATCCTCACAGCTCAACTCTACACTCACCACTAGCCTTGAGGCCGTAGATGTTAGTACTCCGTCCCTTGGTTTGTCGTAGTGACGTCTCTACAGTACGGTCCCTGGCCCTGCCCGCACACCACGCAGCAGCGTGCGCGCACCACACGATACAGACACACAACGCACGCATTCTCACACGCACCCCGACTGCAGACCTGAGTTAATCCCCTGCTGGTTTAATTGACTGCCATTGTTTACACGCTCTTGGTAATTGCTTCTTTGGTTTGGCATTTCACTTTCACTACGGAATTTAATTATATTTTGTCTATTTTTAGTTGTGACAGCGTTTTGCAATTAGTTAAGGGCCTTTACACTCAAAATCAATTTGCAATTAGAGTTCTCCATTTTAAAATATCCAGTGACATCAGGATGCTAGCAGTGTCTTTAGTATGCCTTCTGAATAGTGGATTCAACCACACAGCTGTTTACAATCCTCGCATTGCTTCAAAATTGAGGTTGATATGTTTCCAATCTCAGTTCATCTCTTTACGTAATATGTAGCCTATCTGTTCCCTCCCGACCTCTCATCCGTTTCTGTTTAATGTAATAAAAGGAGAAATGAACTGGATAGCGGAACCTTTGTCACTCTGTGGTTTTTTTTTTAGTGGCACCATTTAAATGGAAACAATTGTGAGATTTTATAATCGACATTCCTCTGAAGGTCCAGAGTTAATACAACTGAGCATGAATTCAGCAACACACTGGTTTATTGACGCCTTGACTCATAACGCCCCCCACAGTGTGTGAGTACGCGTGGCTTGTGTTACACGTTCAGACACACATTGTCTGGTGTGCCTTGGGGTCTTTCTACCAAATCATTCTGTTGAGAAGGACTGGTTTAAGTCATGGCTTTGTATTTTTATATATT
>OMKK01018443.1:1515-16425 GCA_900302305.1 Polymixia japonica
ACACACACCTGGGAGCTGCACAGCACAAGCACAGTACTTTTGGCCACAGAGCAGCTCCACCGGAACGGCTGGAGGTTAAGTGCCATGCTCAAATGGGATGTGTCGAGTTCACTTTGGGATTTGGACCAGTGAAGTTATGGTCACATTGCTCATTTTTCTAACCCCTTGGCTACTACTGTGACCACCACTATCCTAAACTAATCATCTTCATCCATGTCCTAAAATGGAACAAAACATATCTCAACACTAAATTGCTATGGGAAACCCACTGCAGACTTCACTTTAAAATGACTATTGACAGGATGACAAAGGCCTGGCCTGGCAGAGTCTACATGCTATAAATAGGCCTTCAGCTGAACATGAGACTCATGAATGGTTCAGAGATATAGGTAGCGGCTGAATCACCATCTTGACTGTACTTTACTGTGCTGAACATTCTGTACATCCTTGAAATGAGATTACAGAGAAAAGGGCTGTTTTGTTTTCCCTCTGAAACATTATTCTTACATCTTTTGATAAAGAGAAGCTTTTCTTCCTGAAACCACGAGGCAGGAAACTACCAGCTTGTGTTAGAATCCAGTAGTTGAATAAATGAATATGATCAGCAAACCATTACCACTATGAGTGACACCGCTGGAGTTAGCATACCTGCAACGATGGCACTTGCAGTGAAAAACACAAAGTTGATAGGGACCACCTCTGTGGCATCAAACATTTTCATTGCCTGATTGAGAAATCTGTGGAGAAACAAAGGGAGGCCATCCAGTTGTGTTTTAAGGGTCGAAGTGAGTACACTCAAAGCAACGACCTTGGTTACAGAGACGCAGTGTTGTGGGCCATTTATCCTTCATAATAAATCAATATAATGTCACTGTGACCAAAATATATTTTACTCTCTACATTTTCTTCAGTATGGTTCAGAAATTGGAAAACACAATTTGTATGTAGCCTGTGTTGAGCATGAAGGATTTAAAGAAAAAAGAGAATATATGGAGGTATAGAGGTGGAGAGAGGAAACCTTGACTAACTTGATCTGGAAGGCGCAGGAGGCAACCATGACTACGAGCATGACGTAGAAGATGGGGTAGACGAGCTGCAGATGTCCTTTTAGAGACTCTGTGATCATCCCTGACACGGCTTTGACCGAGATGACTGTTAGAGAGGCTGCAACAACATAATAGAAACAGATCTTCAGCAACGTATTGCAGCATGAACAGCTCCAAAATACCTGCTCGATTCATACCTACTTAATTCATGCAGATTTGTTGTGCTGGTTAAGAATTACTGGATGGAGATTAGCAGCGGAACGAATTGGAATACAAGTGGAATACGTTAACATTTTTGTATAAAAAAAAAAAGAATAGCCCAATGGCATTATTATATCTTTGACTATCACATTAGAAATGTTTCAGATTGAGTTAAGGAAGGGTTATTGCTGTCATCCATCATGCTTTGCTCATATTTTCCCATCAACAACAATCTTTTCTTGCGTGTGGGTCCATTTTTGGTAGGCAGTCCACAACCACCCACCCTCAATCATTCAGTTTCCACTTGTTCATACCGAGCAGGGCCACCAGTAGCATCACAATGATGATGTGCTTCACATTCCTCCTCTTGTACAGATAGAGCAGGACGCAAAAGACTACGACCTCTACAAACTGGAGGGAGAAAGAGAGAGGGGGGAGAGAGAGAGAGAGAGAGTCATTAATGCAGATTCCATTTCCTAAAAAAAAAAACTCCACATAGTCAAAGTACCACAATTTCCATTCCAAAACCCATCTATCTTACAGTGACACAGAGGCCATCTCTAACACCAAAACCTTGCCCAACAAATAGAGGAATAAAAGTGATTCTTCAATCCCTCTGCTCCTACACAGCCATGACCTTCTCTTCAGTGTAACAAAGTGTGCAAGCACTGAGCATGGTGCTTTAATTGAAACAAATGACCGTGGCAGACAAATGAAATGAATGGCCGGTCTTTAATGAGAAAGGCCCAGGGCTGTCCTTGTGAGTCCAATAGCACTCAGCTGTTAAAGGACCTCTGCTAAAACACTGCAGAGCTCTAAATAGATAGAACCAGAAGGGAGTACAAAAGTAGAACATAGAATTTAGGGGGAAAAACCACTATTATATCAGTGTTTCATTCAATATGTTACATACTGTAAGAGGTCATCGCAAGTTCTTATTCTTTGGGCACAAATGTAGATGTTTAGAAAGATCACGGTCATTCTATTTAAAAACAAATCAAACATTAAATAAAGTGTGATGGATATACCATTAGCATTCCATGTTCATGACATAGTAAATGACAACAAAGCCGTTTAATAATAGTTCAAGTCCTTCCAGACAAAATCATTTTACAATAGTAAGATCACAGGAACATATGTGGGTAGACGGTGACAGATATTTAATTTTCTTTGCAACATCCCTCTAATTAATCACCATCTAGACAAAGGAAAGACAAATGATTGTATGTATTTCTACAAGAGGAGTGGGTTTTCACAATCTTAACAGGAAACAGGAACATGCTATACAAATTCCTGGTTTCGGGCAGGAGTGTTTTGTGAGGTACATACGAGGTAAACAAGGAACTGCCAGCTGATGGCATAGTACTGGACAAGGTGGGCAGTGATGTGCGTCGAAGTGTGGGGGGCAAAGGTCACCAGGAGATATGTTCCTGCTACCGCCAGGGTGCCCCCTAGGAAACAGAGATGACAGAGAGACATACGGATGTAATGATAAGGTTTTTCTAAACCACTAGACCAGTATTATGGCACTGAATTATATCATTAATGTTATGCAAAAACCTGTGTCACCAACAAGTTACGAATTATTTATAAATTCATAACAAATGACTTATTTTGTTATGTGTATGTATTACTGAGATTCTGGAGGACATTTAGAGTTAATAAAACAGTGTGTAATGCTGATAATATCATTTAACACCACTAGATTGTTGGTTGTCACAAAGACAAACCGATGGAGCAATAAACAATCATATAACATGCATGTGGACAGCAACCAACCAACCAGATAGCAGCTATACTGATAAACAGATAGCTAGACAGGTAAATACACAGGCAGGCAGAGAGATGTATAATGGCAATGAATGATAACATTGGTGTCCCGCCAAATATATTTTTAATGCATATATTAAAACTGTCTGGTTTTGTATTTCATGCCTATGCCTTAATGACATTTTGGAGGGCATTTAAAATGTAGTGGCTTTGTTTGTGTGTAATGGGACATTTCCTACATTTGAGGGATAATGTCCTTCAGCAATTACAATAAAAACAGCAAAACAAAACAGGCAAAATTGGAGATGGTTTATGCAGGAAATAATCTGTGAGTGTGTCTCTGTGTGTGTGTGTGTGTGTGTGTGTGTGTGTGTGCACGTATGTCCCTTACGAAAAAGTCACATGTGGAAAACAACATGTGAGTGTTATCACATGTGGTTTTTGGATACATGTGTTTTACATGTTGGTTTTTCACATTAATCTGATTCAATTAATGTGTGGAAAACCACATGTGAATAATTTCACATGTGAATAGGGACAATCACATGTGGAAATGTTAAATTCACACGTGATTTTGACACACATTTAAAATTGTATTATTTCACATGTGAGTAAAGCCAATCACATGTGAAAGTGCAGGTTTAGAAATTTGGAAATTTCACATGTGAAATGGAAGATTGTCCGCTTACCAATAATGTCGGAGGCACGCAACGTTTCCTTGAGGAAAATCACAGATATGACAGCACTGGCTGAAAAGGGAAAAGGTATTCATTTTAATTCAACTGGGAAAAGGGCATGCTCCAGCTTCCATTTCTAGTTTACTACCCTATAATCTGATGACATTTAACAATAAAACCTGCACTCTCTCATTCTTAATCATGCCAAGGCAAGCAGGTGCATTCAACAGAGCCTCAGACATGATACAGTTTGACCTGTGGACTGAAAAATAAAGTATTGTGTATCAAAATAATATAATGTTTATAATACAATGTTTGAGGTTCATCCCTGAAAAAATGCAAAAACACAACCTGAAAATCAATTTTCTCTTACTGCAACATGACATGAAATGACACACTGCACAAGGTGAGATGCTTCACTGACTACTTGAAACAATGAATACTATGTCAATAAGGTTGCAGTCTAACTGTAGCTGTAATAATTGGATGGAGAGTAATTACATTTTACAATGCTGTGAGGTTATGAAAATCTAAATCTCATCTCTCACACTTACACACACGCAGACATAAGCACACACACACACACACACACGCACGTGCACACCAACAAACTATACATGCGTATCCACAAAAAGAGGTAGCCATACATTGTTTGTATTGATCAGTATGCATGACGGTGTATCCAATTTTGCGTGATACAATTCTGTCAAAGATAAATGGAGCTCATTAGGATTTTGAAACACCATCATCAAATTATTGGTAGATGAAAACATCATGCTATTCCGTGCAGCATTTTTATGAACCCATTCATCAATGTCAATGTCAAAAATTGCTAATCTGAAGAACAAGACAGACAGACAGACAGACAGACAGACAGACAAGCAGGAAGGCATGCAGACTGAGGTAGACAGAATAATTGACTGACAGACAAATAAACAGACAGACAGACAGAAAGGCAGACAGTTAGTTTGTGTCTAAGGGCTGCAGCTCTATCACCATCAGGGGAATAGATTAGCTACAAGTAGTCAGAGCATAAACAGCTCAATATGTTAGGGAGAGAGAGACAGCCCCTTTCACACATATAAACCATAAAATTGCCATCTAGCTCTTGGAGTAACAGACAATGACAACCAGATTCCCATGTAAAAAACATGCATGGTAAATAGAGGCTTACAGCATGCAGCTTCAAGCTAACAGTCTCATTTCCAAAGAGACACAACCAGAGGAGCAATTTTTGGGGGGATATAGTGGGATGGAAGCCCCATCATGAGTCCAAATCGTGTAAAGCATAACTACTTTCATTAAAAATTAAAGTGTCAATCTTGGAGATCTCCGAAGTGTTTCATTTAAATAAAAGTCTTTTAAGTCACTATCACTGAATAAGGTAACACAATGGTGATTGAGCCTATGGCCCACTGACAAAAGCCCTTGCATTTGCAGTATTAAGTAGTGACTGTGAGTAGTAAGAACCGGGTGTCTGTGGCGACTTCCCCACCACGCATTAAAATTTGCGTTATTGACGCATTTTCCCTTTGAAGTGAGGTCCAACTACACACCTGCAATTACCGCTTTTTGCCATAGGTGCCGCCAAAGACAATGAAACGGGAGATCTTCAAGATTGCCACTTTAAAGCTACTATATGTAGTTTTATGCTTTTAACAGATTATAATTACATTTCTGGTGATTACATAGTGTAATGACCATGGGAGAATGAAAAATCGTTCAGATCAGTTTCCTAGAAGCCTTGTATTCACTATGCAATTTCGTCTGCCACCGGGATGGATTTTGAGGGAAATGTGACATCTCGTTTTACGGCACATATAAAAGTAGGGCAATTTTACTTTACATTGAACCTCCTTGTTTACCTCCTCTGTGAACATGTTGGTATTTCGACAGACACCACACAATGACAGACAGCAGCATCCAACCGCACTCAGTCATGAATGTAAACAATCGCACGTCAGTTTGGCTTTGCAACAGTAAAAAAGACCCACTAGCAAACTCTAGAGGTCACTATAAGTTACCTATAGTAACTTTAAAGGAATTGATTTTTTGCGGCTTATAATATTGCTAGTTGAATTAGAATAAATTGCCTAGTGGTTACAACTATCAACAAAATCATGATCCAAGCTTTCAGTGCACACATGAAGAAAGAGGAATATAGATACATGCGATGCCGTGATCAACATATTATTACAGTTTTAATTCAAAATAGAAGGTTATGAGTACCATCATCAATATCCTGTTGAATCACTCAGGAGCCGCTCGATCACACGGATGTTTAATATTTCACCCAGTGAGCATGTTTGCTTTCACATTTAGGACTGTTCTGGATCTGGGACCAGCTGTATCTTACAAGTAACCATAGCAACTCCATACAAAGTTAGACTCGCCACAATTGCTAATATGAGAAATGCGACAACAAGAACCTCTGGGGGAAGAGTACTGTCACCACTGTGTCTGTATGTTTGTATGTCTGTATGCGTGTTTGTACTCTTGTGTGTGTGTACATTTGTATTTGTGTGTGTGCACGCTTGTGTGTGTGTGTGTGTGTGTGTGTGTGTGTGTATTTGTGTGTGTGCACGCTTGTGTGTGTGTGTGTGTGTGAGTGTGCACGCGCGCACAACAGATCCTTCCTGCTCCATCTCAGATGTGTAGAAAACCTCCTGGGGGAACACACACCGTGGCAAACATTTTTCCGCCACACGGCTCTTTGACACGGAGGAATGAAAGTGGAGAACATGTCGAGCTCTTATCTCACGGCGAAGCAGAACTGTAAGATCTGCAACTAAGTTATACATATTGCATGTTCAGTGTCACCTGTGACAGGACATTTCACAACAGTGAGAAACAACGCCAACGTACTTTGAAAAAGGTGTCTGGAGAAGACATGAATGTCAAGGCTGTCTGGAAGAAATTCTTGCCTTTATTTGAAATTCCAGGTTTACAGCCTGTTCTTTTGAAAATATACCTACAACTATCTGAGAAAGAATTGTGTGATACAGACGATACAGTCGTGCTATGTTACACTCGATTTTATAGCCATTTCCATTAATACAGATACTACATTAGTTGAAATCCCGTTGCCAGACCTCCCACCGCAGATCCGAGATCCGTAGACACATCTAATGCAATTTCTGAATCTGGTTTCTTTTCAATGTGTCATCGTCCCTCATTTTTTCACATGATGACATGATGACTAACGGAGAGAGCCTATTCTCTGCTCCATACAGCGGTGCTGGGGACAGCGCTGTCAGCCCTAATCGAGCTTGGTGGGCTCTGTGGATGGTGATGGTGGTAATTGCTCTGTGTGAGTGTATGTGTCAGTCATTGGAACACACAGGGACGGGCGTATGACAGGAGCATCATAAACTCTCTTGTCCACTTCTCTTCTCTGCTCGCCTCCTCTGTTCTTCTCTCTCCATTTCTTCTTTATAGCCCTTTCTCTTCCTCTCTCTTCTCCTGTGTTTACTTTCTTTTTCACCCTTTCCTCTCTCTTCTTCTCAGCTCCTCTTTCCTATTCGCTCGTCTTCGTGTCCCTTCCTCTCCTCTCTTCTTCTCCTCTCTCCGCTATCCTGTCTGCTCCTCCTATCTCTGCTTTCCCCTTCATTTCATCTCCTTTCTCCCCTTTTCTGCTCTTATATCTCCTTCCTTCCTTCCTTCCTTCCTTCCTTCCTTTCTTTTTCCTCTTCCCTAAGGCGGCCTCTGCAGTCTGTCCCTTCTATGAATCTTCACATCGCTCTTAAAGACATACCAGCACTTGTGTGTGTCTGTATATTTGTGTGTTAGCTTAAGGAACATTATGGTTTGGTAAAGTAAAACCTGTGTGCTTACTCATGACGACAGTTATGCATGTATCTGTGTGTGTTTGTGTTTGTTTGCATGCTTATGTGTGTACAGTGTGTGTGTGTGTGTGTGTGTGTGTGTGTGTGTGTGTGTGTGTTGGAGAACCTCAGTCAGGCTTCAGCAGAGGTGTGGTCACAGAGACAGATGGACAGCCTCCACTTGTTAGAACTGAGGACGGACCACGTCAGGGCGGCAGACTTCCCCCCTTCCCTTCTCACACCTCTCATCTCCAGCCTCTCATTAATTTTTCCAGACACTCCTTCAAGAGACACTTGAACTGAAGATGTAAATTTTTCATGTGCACTTCAGAGCACCACATTACAAGAGATTTAGAGCAGACCAATCACTGGTTTTACCTAATCACCAGGGTCATTATCCTGCTGGGAATATTTGGAAGGAGGCTAAGAACAGTGTGGCTTTAAATAGACTCACTGCCATATGAGTTTTACAAACAATGACAACCATTGTCACATAATAGGTTTCAACATGTTCTTAATATAGTAGAAATATTTTTTTTAAGTAGTTGTCCTTTAAAGCAATACCAACAGTATTCCACACAAAAATAAAAATTAACAAGAGCTACACTCTTATTAACAAGATTTGTGGTTTCATTCAGCTTTTTATTCAAACCATTCATCCACTTGGCAGATGTAGCCATAAGAAAATCATTTCAACCGGCTGGTAATAGCAGCTATTAATTCCCGTGACTCATCAGTACCTCCAGCACAGTGAAGGATTGGCAGCCCAGAGGTCGGAAGTGAACCTGTTCAATATTTAACCTGTCTTTAGAGTGTTTGCACTGAGCAGCTGCCAGCTGCACCAACAGACAGACGTTGTTTTTTTTGATCGGCTCATGACCACAACACGCTTGACGGGTTACTTCAAACTGAAATCCATCACAGATGAAGGTTCCCATGCATGGAAATATTCTTGATTTGCATTGTTTGCAATATTCTGACCGAAAGGTGTTGAGCAGGTGTCATTCGTTTTTCATTCTATTTTGAGTTAAATAGTTCACTTTTCCAACAAAAGTATAAGTGGCTACTAATGATTGAGGTCACTGTCCACAGCCTTGCCAATAGAGGTGGATGCACAATGTATGGCACTGAAAAAACACCACCAGAGACAGACCTGATCTGAATACAATGTGCCATGTCAGCTTCCTTATTTGAACCGGATCTGAGTTTCCAAAAATAATTCTGGTCCTATTAAAATTAATTTCGCCTAACCCTAACCCTAACCAACAAATTTCCTAAAAGGATTTAGCGAAACCAATGTTACCCCCAACTTCTGAAGACGCACAAAAAGGGAAAACCTGGCAACACACTCTTTGAGTAAATGCCTTCAGAAGATGATGAGGCATGGCTGTGATGGGATTAGAAGGAGAAGATAAGATTAACTTTATTTATCCCTGCAGTGGTTGTTGCAGCAGCCAGTATAGGGTACATCAAAGAGGAAAAGCATATAAGAGCATATAAGCATATAGCAGCCTTTAAACAACAACACTTCCTCTTGTGCCTGGAGAAAGCTAATCTCCAAATAAAAAACACAGCACTTACCTATGACAGACACACAGCCCAGTGGGGCTATGAGTGACGCAGGAGCAAAGCCGTAGGCAGCGAAGTTCCCCAGTTCCCCGACACCCATGAGAACCACACCGCACCACCACAGCGTAGAGGCATAGTAGGGCTTGGAGCCACGCTGAGACTGGCGCACATGGGCGTATTTCTGTTAGAAAGAGAAGGAAGAAGGTAAATTAATTTTCTCCTCAGCCAGAGACATCAGAGCTTCACAAGACACATTCGAATGCATTCCCTTAAATTCTTGGGAGCTTTACATTTAATGCCTTACACAGATGAATAAACAATGCTTCAAAAGTCAACTCAGGTACAGTGGAAGAGGTTATACAGTAAGACAGTGTTTATCAGCCTTTTTCACACTTTTTCACCCTTCAGTGAAGCAAAAACTGCCAAGACACACCTGTCATGGCCTCTCAATCCGTCTTCAAGATGCTCCATGCTACCCACGCAAACATACCCGTTACCTCCATTTGAAGAGCAGGTTTGCGCTAGCTGAATAAAAAAGTAACTGAACAAAAGATACTAACCCTTACCCTTCTTTATTTAATTAAATCCATCTGCAAAACCAGTCTATTTAAAATTGTCAGACAATTCATGTTTTTAAACCTCTATATCTAAAATCTATAAGTTTGACAGTTATGTATGTCCATAGTAAAAAACAGTTGCAGTTGTGTATTTTCAGTTAATGTCACGTTTATGTTCTAAATGACTTGGGGTTGATTATCTAACGGTAAGAACATGGACGATTTCAATTTTACTTCTTTTTATCTAGGCTTTGGTGTGTTTCAAATTCACTCTTCATGGACATTGTATGCTATGCACATTGTGGTGGATCACACATTCTGTACCTCACTGTATGTTCAATTAAATGCTGATGAATGCTGAGTGGTCCAGCACCTCAAACTATGTTAAAATCACTCTTTGAGGGGTTGAGTGCTGTCTGCTGTACACACAACACCCAGATTCAGACGGTGGGATTCCACCATTTCTTACCTGTATATTGAGTGAAATGCTGATGAGGATGTTCCCGCATATTGAGATGATGATTCCCAGGAGATAGGTCTATGGAAACAAACAACAGTAAACAGGCGTAAGATGAGACAACGCTCCACTTGTCACACAACGACTCCAAACACCCCATAATACTTCCTGCAAGTCCTCCCTCCATCTGTCCGATCTGGCATTACCAAGACAACCGCTGAGTTCTGAATTGTTTAAAGGCAGGATGGTGTGGGTGTGTGTGTGTGTGTGTGTGTGTGTGTGTGAGAGATACAGTACGTTAGGTTTATATCATTCTTCCCCATCACACCAGACACCAGAATCTCCTGAGGTTTGCATATCTCTCTCTCTCTCTCACACACACACACACACACACACACACACACACACACACACAGCAAAACCCTCATCCTCCCATGATATACAACATGTCACGCAGGTCTTGGATGCAGCTCATCGCCCTGGTTCACACCATTACACACACAAACAGCAACCTTTTTAGGCACTGGAGTTGGGCAACGTGGCCTGCAGCAGAGATCAACATTGGTGACCAGGACCAAATCAGTGTGGAAAACACAGCTTCAAGGAACCAGATCAAATTTCATAAATCTTGGCCATAATGTTCGACAAACTTTCCCATCTCTGTTGCTTACAAACATCAGCCATGTATCATAACCGGTGGACTTATTTCCATTTTCCCATTACGGAAAATCTCACGCAGCAACACGAGGCCTGTGTGACGCCAGCGGGGGGAAATAATATGCACATCATTTTGCAGGCAACTTTTGAACGTCAACGCATAATTGCTGTATAATTGATGAAACGCAAACAAGATGAACTGAGAACCCATTCTCTCGCAGTGTTTCAAGGATACGCTGAGCTGCTTTACCCGCACGCTTGGAAAATTATTGCCAAGAGCAAATTCAATTCTAGGCCATAAACATACTGTTAGCGGTGGGTGGACGAAGTTTCCAAAAGAAATGAAAGTGCGAGGAGAGGGGGTGGAGTGTGAATGATGAACACCTTAAAGACGGAAACTCAATCACTGTAAAGGAAGAGAAAGCAGCCAGGCGTATCCAAGTATTCATCCCTTGAAAGAGCCTTAAGAAGCGATAAAGAGTGGGAGAATGAGAGAGAGAGAGAGAGAGAGAGAGAGAGAGAGAGAGATCCCCGCAGTCACAGTGTGGTTAGTTATAAGTCTATCTTCCTCGCCCTGAGGGTCTCAGTCAGTGGTTCATTCTACAAGATAACAGACCTGGTGGGGTTTTGTCCCTGATATCTGTCGGATCTACAACAGTGATAACAGCTCTGATGGCCCGCTGATACGAGGATGGATGGAATCGTTCCTCTGGGTTGTCTCTGGGTTGTCTCTGGGTTGCCTCTAAACACAGCAGCATCAGCGACATCTCTAATCACAGTAGATCACACGAAATAGAGGCCTTTCATCCAGTAGTCTAAGTACATTAAATATCCTCAGTGTTTTCTAGACACTTTTACAGTAAGACTATAGATTTCCATACGTCTACTTCTGCATAACGGGAAATAACAAAGCACTGTGGCTTTAGGCTGAGAGCCAGGTAGAGTGCAGTTAGATTCAACAGTTTACATGTAATAACCTTTATTTAAATGAAAGAACCACACAAGCTGCAAGGTTCTCATTTTCAACTGCTCTGTGATCTGGTGCAAAACATGTCAAATATCATGCGATAAAATATTATTAATTATATTTAATATTTATATTATTAATTGCTAGGATATGTTGCGATTTAGAATAAAGAAAGAACATTGATATTCAGACTACATACACCACAACACATTTCCTCATTACAGATCACAGTATTAACTGAGTTAATTAATGTTGAGCCGCATTTTGCTTTCAAATAGTCTCCCATTGTTTAACAATAAGGCAATTAATCTCCTGAGATGACAAACCTGGGAATGTATTTCTATAGAATATACAGATATATACATCCAAATGCAAATTATTTCAAATCCAAGCTGACTGGGAGGCTAAATGCAAATCTAGAGAAACAGGAAGTTCACTTGCTGGTCTGTCTGTCTTTCACACTCAACATGACAGGAATAAGCTAGCATTGTAGCATATGACTGAGGTGATCAATATAAATAACATCCATTCTCATGGCTTCTTCATATACCAAAAAATCCTTTCCTCACTACCAGCTACTCACATCCCACTTTAAACTAGACTCGTAGCATAGCCTACTCTCAATTAGTCCTCATTCATCACACAACATAAACTCACCAAATAGCCCATTTTCAAAGAACAATTACAGTTTTACGATCATAACATAAAAACAGTACGTAATCTCCTCCTCACAAGCCATAAAAGAAATAAAGAATTTAGTCAGCTAAAGGCTTATTTCAAATTCCACATCCTTAGTCTTGAAAACCCCCTAACACGGCCTGGTCATACACCTCCTCATGAGTTCACTGTCCTCCTCTATCTTCTCTGCACCCGCTGCTCCACATTTACCTTGACACCGAGTCTGATGGGTCCGCTGACCCACAACACACCTCTCACAGAGAGGGAGAGACAGAATGAAAGAGAGAGAGAGACAGAGAGAGGGACAGACAAAAGAGAGACAGACAAAAGAGAGACAGATACAGAAAGCGAGAGAGAAAGAGAGAGTGATCATGATGGCTAGTCAGGCCATCCTGAAGCTGCACTATGTGGTGATTCATGGTCAGAGAGTCACCCTCATCCATCAGGCCAGTGGTGCTGTGCTCACTAAAGCCAGATCAATAACCCTGTCCCTCTGTATGGGACAGAGTGTAAGTGGCCTGCTGCCTCGGTGTTACTGAGTCCATGAGGAGGCTGCTACCGGTTAATAGCAGGAACAGCCAGGGGGCACACAGTACTAGAACGCTGTTTGTCTGTGCGTATGTGTGTGTGTGTACTGGGTGTATATAACAAAGAGAGAATGATAGAGGAAGGGAGGGGGAGCGATGAGGCAAGAACAGATGGGGGTCAGGAGGGTGAGGTGGTGAATGTACGCGCCTGAGTCATTTCACAGACACAGGAGATGTAGCATTTTGATCTCTAAAGAGATTCACCTCAGCCATTGTCACATCTACCTCGTATCAAGCTTGCTCTGATCACACTTTCAAACTGTTGCAGGTGTTAGACGGACGGACAGACAGACGGACAGACAGATAGATAGATAGCTAGATAGACAGATAGATAGATAGATAGATAGATAGATAGATAGATAGATAGATAAGCAGTGCTAGGGCAATGCTCTACCTGTCAACTACAGAGGACCACAAGAGAGAGAGGGAGAGAGAGGGAGACAGAGGGAGAGAGGGAGTGAAAGGGGCTGAAGGAAAGTGAGTGAGAGAGGTTTCCTGTAACAGGAAGCGCAAACAAAGGAGCAGAGGCAGGTCAGCCTGGTACACTGGGAGTGCCCTCTGCTGTGCTGCTTGCTTGGCAAACATTACCCACTTTACCAAGCGTGTTAGTGCCTTCAGGTCACAAAGCTCCTTCTGTCCTTGGGGTACAGTACAGTACAGTACAGTACAGTAGCTGGTGTGCATATTTGTGAGTGCATGCCATTATAAATATTTGAATATTTCTTGTATTGCCACATTGTCTATCTAAAACACATGTTCAGCACAGAACTATAAAACAGCTTTGTTCAGTACAAAAACGTAACATAACTCTCTACTTTTCTGCTGTATTGTTGCTTTCACCCACAAGAGGGACTGTTTGGAAAGTTGAGTGTGCAATACTAATGCATGTGCAGGGTGGGGAGTTTAGTCTGTATTATGAATGTTATCTGTTGTGATCCATTATGGTAGCTAAACTAGCCTTATTTAATTGTTGGGCTCTTCCAGACCATCCACAAGGGAAAGTTGGTTGTATTGTAAGGCTTTCTCATTCTGTCAATCTCTGTAATTAATTTGTCACGGAGGAACAAGTCATATGTCACAAGAGAACGATTTTAATTTTTTCTTTTACATCTTAAGAAATGTCATCTTAACTCTTTCCCTTTAAACGGTAAACTATCACCAAGAATACTCCACAGTTACCAACTAAAAAATTAGCCGTGGATACAGTGAAATAGACACAGAACTGAACAATATAAGAACAACATAATGTTCCGTAATGTTCCGGTTTGTACTGCATACACCGTGAGAATCACAGGAAGGTAATTGGATACTTGAAACAACTGAAACCGTGTGGGCTACAGATCAGATCAGTTTTTTGTTTACTCAACAAACACTCAGAAGTCATGACAGCCACCCAAACAGTAGCCCAGCTCCAGTAGTGGGTTGAGTTTAAATATCACTCTGAACATTAGCAACGGCAGCTCATACAAACAGTATTTGGTGTAGGGCACTGAGCACATTCATCATCAAAGCTGTACCTGAGAATGTTAGAATTTGTTCACCACTAGTTTTCTAAGGTAATCGCACTGGTATCTTTGAAATACACAAAACAATCTGAAATATTGAACTATTTTACATTAATGTCATAGATAACAAGCAACAAAACAGCAAAAATGTTTTTTTTCTAACAAACAAAAGTTAATCACAATAATAACCTATACATCGTACCAGTAAGATAAGCAAGTATGTAGTGCTAAACATAAACAGCTGCTTGGTGTGATAGAGGAATAGGTTGAGAACTGGGTCTTAGACACACGCACACACACACACACACACACACACACACACACACACACACACACACACACACACACACACACACACACACACACACACACACACACACACACACACACACAACAGATCCCTGTAGCTGCCAGT
>OMKK01018474.1:3186-18270 GCA_900302305.1 Polymixia japonica
GGAGATGAAAATGTCATGGAGCAGGTTCATTTTGCAAAGAGGTTTTGATTGCCATGTGCGTGTAATTGATTGTTCCAAGGACAGGGGGAAATCTAGAAATGTCATAACAGTCCTGCTTAGGTCGGTCCCACCGCTAGGCAATCAATGAGAAGTAAAAAGAGATATTGATTCGCGAGCAGGCAAAAACTGTAGCTTGAGACAACCAGAGAGCAGCGGGGGGAAAGTGGCACAGACGTGCAGACCTGTCACTGGCACCTATGAATTACCCAATCTTCTCTGAAGATAGTGTTACCTCTGAAGCTCGCTAAGTCCTGCGCTGGGTATTGCAGCTGTCCATTAGCTAAGCCCTTCAGGCAGCTAACTCTCTTTGGCTTGTCAGATTAATGAGGGAAATGTTGACCTTCCAAGGGATAAATGTTGATGTTTTTACCATTACAAAAGTTTCTTCTAGCGCGGCGATATTGGAAACAGAATGCCCTTTTTACGACTGACACACACATTTTGAAAATGATTGGCACGTATTGAATAGACCCACTTACATGAGGGAATGTTGGTTGCGCTCTATGAAGATACAAACGGCATAAGTTGACATCCAAGTCCACTTGTGAATATATTGTCATGTAAGACTTAAATATGAATCACGTTTGACAGCATATTGTCCTTGCAGTTGTAAAAGTAAGTTACTATTGCCTGTTCGGCTAACGGGGTTCTCAACATGTGGAGAAAAAAGCACTTGGCTTAGAAAGACACTGCTGCTTCTGGAAATCCAGGCCTTTTCATGCCAGGAGTCTGTTGTAAGGGATTAATGTTATAAACACTTCAAGTCCATGATTTATGATGGACACCTCAGGTTTTCTGACCTTTGCATATCCCTGTCTGAAGATATAAATTTGTAGTGACACAGATTGGAGGCTTTACAGCGGTTTATGACATGCTAAATCTCAGGCCTGGCATGCCAGCCTCTTGTTTTGTAAGGCTAGTTAGGTTGGATGTTGCCTTTGCACGACTTGAAGACAATTTTAATAGCAGGTATTTTCCATTTTTGTAATTCGTCAAAACAGGGCCCAAGGATTATAAGCACTGTAGCTAACTTTGAGATTATACTGCTGAGACTGTACTTATTACTATATATTACTACTACTTATGTACTAGTGGTGGTAGCTCTAATACTAACACTAATGCTATTTCTAATACTAATATTTTTAGTAGTACTGATATTATATTGTTATTTTACAATTCCTGTTGGACCACTTACTTGATTGTAGTGTCTATACTTATTTTTAACCATAATGTTTTGACCTTAGGCAGTTAGGCCGTAGCATGCTTTAAAAGTGCCTATGCCCTTGAATTTGATCTTGCATTCAAGAGCGATGCTGCTTGGCATAGATACAGTGCTGTAGTAGACCAAGGGCTGGCAACACACAGTTACAAACGGTGTGGAAAGAGGAGTGAGACATGCGGGTATCTTGGAGTGATCCCTGCCAGAAGGTTAATTGGTGCCTCTGGATGTCTCTTACTCAGGGCATCTGATAGAACGGCATAAAACAGCAGGAAAGGCAGCTGTTAATCTCTATCAATCCCATCCTCGAAAACTGAGACAAGACACAAAGGTACACATGAATATTGATGTAAGCATTTTTAAGTAGTTATTTCCAGGAAAACAACATGTAGGCCAATGTCGGCTTTGGGGAACTCACATTAGTTTCTTTACTATCAGGGTAGTTCAGATTGAATGCATACATCAGTAACTTTTAAGTAGCAAAGTAAATAGTTTAACAAAATATATTTTTTTCTGTGATGATGCATACTAGGAATGAGCCCTTTCCATTTAAAACATCTCTGGGCTGGAAAAGTGCTCATCCTTAAACATTTGTGTCCAGGCTTACCAATCTCTCAGTCTAAGAGGAGACGTCAAGTGGAAGCTTGTCATAACCAATGGTGCTCTTCTTCACTGTGGAAACTATATATAAGACCATAAATAAAATATACCTCTGTACTCTGACAACCCCTCAGCATCAAGGGTGTTTTGGAGGCCATCACTGATCTCGGTTGGCCAATCAAAGCGTCCCTCTTGCGGTAGATCAAGGTCAGAGCACATTGGGGATCTCGGGCGTGTGCGCGCAGCCCTCTTGTTCGCGGGGCCCCATTCTCCATGTTTGTTTTGAAAGTCCGAATCCCATCTCCATCTCCATCCATTAGCTGGCAAGCAATTCACCTCCGGGGTTTCTCTCCAGGCGCTTGTGAAATATTGATAAAAAAAAAAGAAAAAAAAAAAGTCTTACTTTAAGAAGGCGAAGAAGGAAGACATCCTATGGGCCGCCCGGCGTGGAACCCTTGAGTGCTCAGCGTCACTCATCCCCTCATGGAGTGCCCTCTATTCAAAAGAGAAATATTAACCACATGAAATGCATAAGTGCCAGGACAGGGCTGTTATGTCCTATTCATTTTTAACTCGGAGCACATCTGCCACGTCGCTCCCAAAATGCACATTTTATAACATGGCTACGAGGCGGAAAGTATCTCAGATATGTGACAACACTGACAAACGGCATTTATTGCAGGATGTCCACAAAAATATATGCTAACGTTGTTGATGCAGTTTGTGGGGTGGCTAGATTTAAAATAAGTTTAAATAAATAGTTATTGACGACGAGAACAATTTATTTTTATATAACTGTGCTGTTGTTATGTCAAGCAGATCCTCCAGCCATATGACAAAACCTAATTCGCTGAATCAGAGTTTCCACTAATTAGATGATGGTAAATATGTCAATTAGAAATACTGTTGTTTAATTATCAGTTAATTGAAGCAATAACGTTTTTTCTCTATGAGCTGATAGAATGAACAGGTGAATAATGAAAGAAGTAATTGCTGTTTATGAGACTGTCAAGGAAAATATAATGATGTGACAGGTTGCTGGTAATCTAGTCACATTTTGTGTAATTGTCTAGTTTTAATACTGATTATGAAATCAGTTTTTCCATTGGCATGATTAACATTATTCACATTTTTAACATATTTTTATTTTCCGTCAACAAAATCAATGTTCCCGTCCTGAATTACTAAATATTGATAAAAAGCTAAATGTCTGCTTGATTTCAGTGCTGATATCTTGCAAGTAATGCAAGATATTAGCAAAGTAATGCCCTCTCATCTTCTGCAGTCAGGCTTTTAAATTTATTATAGAGCACTTGTGGGATATTAGGTATTTTTGCTTGTGTGTAAGCTATTGCTTAAATGTGCAAAATAGAGCGTCCCCCAACCAAGTTGAGATATGACCCAAACGAGAAGGCTTACGTTTTCATTGCAGTTTTTTTTTTTTGAGATACCCATAATCACCGAGGAATAGCTCATCTGCAATAACAATTACCAAACCCCACAACAGTCAACTGCCTTTTTGTCACACAGTGGCCAATGATTGTTGTAAACATCTCAACGTGAAGCCGGAGAAACCTTTGACACAGCACTAAGTCACTGGCCCGTCGTGAATCACGCGGAGCTGTTACACTAGCAGCGGCCTGTTAGTAAAGGCATTATGTCCGGCCATACTGTTGAACCTCTCAAGGCACGAAAGAGCCTCTTGAGTGGCCTCTGTGACTGCTTTAAAAATAAATACTTTATGTGGTATGTAGGCTGCCTGAATATTAAAATAATATTTCAACTTGTACATAAAAAAGGAAAAACCCAAAATGTTATATGTTATGTATGTAATGTATGCAAAGACATGTCGTGTCGTGTCATTTCATTAATGTAGTGCTTTTAGTAAATTGATTAAATTAAACTAAAATATCCTCATTCCCTGCAACATTTAAACGGCGGAACTGCTATTGCTTTATAAATGGCCGTGTTACTTGATTGTCATACGTGTCATTTGCCCTTCTTTTCTAGTGTACATGCCTGATGATGACGCCGTCCTTCAAGAGTGCATCGCCGAGGAAGACGGAGAGAATGACGCTCAGACCGAGGAGGAATGCTCAGAGAAGACCAGCCCCAAGGTGTCGGAGGACAAAGAGATGGACAGCAAGAGCGTCAACAGTTACAGCAACCAGAACTCTCCAATTAGCATCCTTTCCAATCAAGAGGCGGAGCTGGAGTCGCACCTCAGCGACAGCAGCGACAGGCTCTCGGACTTCAAAACCTCTCCCCCGCCCGAGAGCCGGAAGGAGGACGAAAGTCACGGCTCCAAACAGAAGGAGGAGATGAACAGCAGCCTGGAGAAGATGAGGGCGGCCTATGCAAACTTTCTCTCCGATTCCTACTGGACGGGGATCGGCATGGACTTGAAAATGGGCAAAAACACCAGCAAAGCCAACTGCGACAGCACCAACGGAAGCGCCAAGAGCGAATTTGATTGGCACCAGGACGCCCTCTCCAAGACGCTGCAGCAGACCCTGTCCCCGAAGCCCGTGTCGAAACCCAACCTGTTCAGCTCCGTCCACCTGTACAGGCAGAGCAGCAAAGCCTGCGGGTCGGTGTTCACGGGGGCCAGCCGCTTCCGCTGCAAGGACTGCAGCGCCGCCTACGACACCCTGGTGGAGCTGACGGTCCACATGAACAAGAGCGGACACTATCAGGACAACAACCACAGCAAACAGAGCAACTCCTCTGCCTCGTCCTCTAAGTCGAGGAAACGGAATTTGCAGGACATGGAGGGGAAAGAGGACGCGCAGAAAGTGCTGAAGTGCATGTTCTGCGGCCACTCTTTCGACTCGCTTCAGGATTTGAGCGTTCACATGATCAAAACAAAGCATTACCAAAAAGTGCCTTTAAAAGAGCCTATACCAGTAATCACACCCAAATTGTTACCACCAGCAAAGAAACGGGCCTTTGAAGCTGCGAGACCGTGTTCCCCGGACTCTACCACTGGTGTATCTGGCTATATTGAGGCACAACGGGCGGCCAGCATTTCAAATGCTAACAATAATCGCTACGGCTATCAGAACGGGGCGAGTTACACTTGGCAATTTGAGACGTGCAAGTCTCAGATTCTGAAATGCATGGAGTGCGGGAGCTCACACGACACCCTGCAGCAGCTCACGACGCATATGATGGTTACTGGACACTTTATCAAAGTCACAAATTCAGCCTCCAAGAAGGGTAAACAGTTAGCTCTTGACCCTTTGGCCATAGAGAAGATGCATGTATTAGCCGAGCCGGCTGCCAGTGAAACTGAAGGAGAAAAAGTGTCTCCAAAGGATCCTTCCCCCGGGGACGGCGAGAAGGATAGCCAGGGGGAAGGCACATCAGACAAAATGGAAGAAACCGAAGTTAAAGATGACAAGCAAGAGAGTGAGGATCAAAAGGCAGGCAACGGGGCTTTTAAGTATCCTTATCTCCGTGAGGAGGATCTCGAACAGGGCTCAGGCGGAGGAGGGGACATACTCAAATCCTTAGCCAACACAGTGGCCTCCGCTATCAACAAAGCTCAAACAGGGACACCAAGCTGGAGTGCCTACCCTAGCATCCACGCTGCTTATCAACTCTCTGGGATCATCAAAAGCGCCCCTTCCTCGGCGTCTCCCCCTATTCAGCTAAAGCAGACGTTCAACCACAAGCTGAGGCCGATCGCCCCGAAGAGCAAGTTTTACCATGGTGCTGCGGGACTTGACGCTCCCCAGGCACAGCATCAAAATGCGGACGTAAAAAAAGAAAAGGTCGGCATTAGCGACGGTAAAGAAAGTCAGAATATTAAGTTTGATCTGGCGGAGAATGACGACAGCGATTGTCAGGACGATTCCTCTTCCTCTTCAAAGCTCGACGCAGACTGTGTGAATGAAGGGAGCGAAGCGATCAAAGGGAAGTTGAGCCCAGATTTCTCTGACAGAGGCAAGACACCGAGCCCTTCTGCCAGCAATGGACGCGGCGCTACTTCAGAGCTTCTCAATGACACTCCGGATATACTTGGCATAAACCCTCTTAGTGCACTGCAGTCAGTTCTGAACAATCATCTGGGAAAGGCAAATAAGCCCAACAATTCAAGAGTAGATAAACTATCCGCACGCACCCAGTCTATTTTTGCTGAAATTAACCGGAGCAATGAGAAACCGGCTCTACTGCTTGGAAACCCTATTAGAAATAGGCCCGATAATGCCTTCCTTTTTGTTAATGACGACCAGCCGATAGACTTGACGAAATCTAAATCCAGCAAGCCGAGTTCCTCGCTACTACAGCCCTCCGCGCCAATGGCGCAGAAATACGCCCTGTCCGACATCGCCGACATGGTCAAAGTTCTTCCTAAAGCCACCACGCCGAAACCCTCCATTCCATCAAGGATCCCCACTATGAAACTGGAAACGGATGTCAGGCGCTTCGAGGATGTGTCCGCTGAGGTATACTCTGTCCACAAGCGCAAGGGCAGACAGTCAAACTGGAATCCCCGACATCTTCTCATCCTGCAAGCTCAGTTTGCCTCCAGCCTCTTTCAGACCTCTGAGGGAAAATACTTACTCTCAGATCTCGGCCCTCAGGAACGTATGCACATCTCCAAGTTCACTGGACTGTCCATGACCACCATAAGCCATTGGTTAGCAAATGTAAAATATCAGCTACGGAAAACCGGAGGGACCAAATTTCTGAAGAACATGGACACTGGCCACCCAGTCTTCTACTGTAATGACTGCGCATCCCAGTTTAGGTCACCGCCCACGTTCATTTCCCACCTTGAATCCCATCTGGGCTTCCAAATCAAAGACATGTGCAAAATGCCAGTAGAGCACCAGACAAAGGTAGAGGAGCCAGAACTGTCGAAGGCCCTCAGTGTGAGGGCCTCAGAGGCACTAGTCACAGAGGAGGACATTGACTCGAAGTTCAGATGTAAGCTCTGCTGTAGGACATTTGCTAGTAATCATGCAGTCAAACTCCATTTGAGTAAAACTCACAGCAAATCCCCTGATAACCATTCACAATATGTGGAAATGGACAAGGAGTAGAGTTTTTCATACTATTGTCACCTTTTGGGGTGTTTTTTTATTTTATTTTATTATAATACACGGGTCAGATATTTCAACCATTTTCCAATTAGCATTGTGTAGTGTGCATTATTAAAAGATTTAAAACATTTCATTAAGTACAACGAGGACACACTGGTTAGAAACTGTATAAGGAAACACTAAAAGATACCTTTGCACCCTGCTCAAATGCATCACCAGTAATGAAATGTATTACTGCTTGAAGAAACATAATTGCTGATGTTTGCATGCAATAGCTCTGGCTATGACTACTATTTATTTGTATGATATGTCAAGTTTCAATTGTATTTCAAAGACAAAGTAATGAATTAATTGTACTTTTCAACTTCTGCGACACAGCGCACCTGCATAAACGTGCAGCTGTTAAAACAGGTAGCCAGACACATGATTACACACATGCAGAACTGTACAGTGTATTGCTATGTAAAGATGTTTTGTGTTGCAATGATAGAACAGAAAAAGCACTTTAATAAACGTTTAATCACCAGTTTAGGCTCGGATTCTGTACATGACTCAAAGAAATTAGACAATTTGGAAACAAGATTATCTCACATGTATATATATTTTAGGGGATAAAACAGTGTGTTTCATGCTAAAAGGATAACGGCAAGACAAATGATACATGCACCTTTTTTACCTATTCAAATAAAGAGTTAACATTTGATAACAGCTTGTATTCATTTTATTTTGCAAGTCTCTCTCCAAATTAAGTACATGAGAGTGTGATTTTGAATTATTAAGAAGCTGAGATTTCCCTTATGATGGATAGAGTGCAATAAGAACAATTTTTTTTTTTTGGTATCTGATTGTGCATTATCTAGAAACAATATCAACTAAGTTAATATACTATCATAAATTACACCCTTCTATTTATTTACAATGTCTGTCTCACATATAAAGTCTTATCTTATCCATTACAAATGTTTTACACCCACCTTTTTTTAAGTTAGCGCGCTTATAGGACGGCATCCATATCCTGTGCATTACATCCTCTTTCTCACCTTATGAATTTTAGATACACCTCAAAGATATATTTTCCTGTCAGATTTTATTGCTTTGCTGTGAACGCTGTTGCTGCATGGTGGTATCATAACAATTAAACATATTTCCTCCAGCTCTATTATTTCAAAGCTATTAAAAATAATTGCCTTCTAAATTCATAAACATTTTATGCAATTCATCTCTTTTCAAGCAATCAAGGCCTCAATTACCTCCACCCATCAAATCTCTATCTTATAACAGGCAACTGACATTTGATGGTAAATGGGGAAAAGCACATGGGCACTGTGGTGATTTGAATACTGTGACACCGACTTGCCCCCTATTGTTGGAAATGAGCAGGCAATCACGTTGTTCATCAGATGACTCCTAATGCAGTTAAAGTATTCAGCTATAATTTCTCCCTGCATTTATAATTACTGTCATAGACCACACACCTCAGTGAGCAGATTAAACCTATAAATTATTTAGTGCCTTTCTTCACCGATGGATCTCTGACTCGTCTGTAGAGCCATTATGTTGTAGGCTAGCAACTTCTTCTAAAAGGACGTGGCAGGATGTTGGAGAAAAAAAATACAGGCCGCGATGTTCTTGGTTGTTTGCGTTTTCACTTGAAATCAAAAGTGAAATTGATGTGTAATACCGAAAGAGGCTATGCTGCAATACTGCCATTTTAAAAAAATGTAGAATTTCTCTATTTTAGTTGTTTTTTTTTAACTTTCGTTAGTAATTCTGCTTACATTTCCAGATAGTCTCCACAGCTTTGCCCCTATATGTTGATAAATCATTATTCGAAGCGTAAGCTTACGAGCACATTTTGAGGATTCAGCACATGTTTGAGATTCACACCAGGCTAACTAAAGAAAAATGCTATCATCAATGCAATCAGCAGAAGGAAATTAGTTGTCTCTGTCCTTAATTTGGTCTAATAAGTCAAAGTCGTTTGGGGATTTATTGTTGCTATGCAGAATATGACTGTAGTCTTAATTCAAAGCAACAGTCTATAAGGTTAATATGATGCTTATCACACATTCACCCATCGCTTTGAGGTACACAAGATGTTGGGGAAATCAAAGCAGATATCAATAAGTTGTTCATATTTTTTCAGACATATAATATGTACTCCAAGGCCAAATACATCACTTGTTTAGCATTGATATGCATCAAGTAATGCATCAGAGGTAATTAAATAAAATAAACACATAATTCTTTTGATACTGTATATTAATTCATTTTGGATGTTTGCATATTAACACAGTTAATCATACCGTATAGCTAACATGTCATGGCTAATTACAGACCACAGCAAGCTCTAATTACACACATGTACGCACGCGCACATACACACACACATGCAGACACATGCACAAACACACACACACACACACAATTGTGGTTTTACACAACTGATTGATTGATTTTGATTGATTTTATGCACACACACAAGCATGCTCACCCATGCATGCATGTACACATGCTCATGTGATATGTCTTGATATGAAAAGAGTAAGCAGACATGTTATGTTCCAGTGCTCTACATTTCAGTGCACTGGGCAGACAACATTGTAATGAAGCCAAGTTCCATCATTATAGTTTATCTCGATCATAACCAGTTGAGAAGATGGGTCACAAATAAAAACAATGTGGGCTTTGTTTGGGATACAGAATCCTTTTGTCTTAATTGACTTAATTGACTTCTGCTTGAACAAATCGTACATGTGTTGTAGCTAATGTAACAGCCCTACTTTACTATTTACAATTACTATTACTATTGCTATTTCATTACTATACGTTTTACTGTTATGATTACTGCTACTATTACTATTAGTGTTACTATTACTATTTTCAAAGTATAGCAGAGAAAATGTTTTGAAACATTTAAACCCAACAACTCCCATAAATGTCATCCATAGTCTGATAGATCCAAAACATCAGACAGTGCTCACATTTTACATGGGCCCAGCTTGGAGTTTCTTTCTAAAACTGTTCTAATAGCTTAGTTGAAAAATCAAATTATGCACATAAGTACACTCACATTGCAAACACAGTGAAACCCGAACTTAGCAAAATTGATGCCAGCTCACATTTGCAAATCCTTTGTCAATCTGTCATTAAACATGCTATCAAACAATGATCAGTGTACGCTCCTTGCTTGCACTCGCGTGCATCTCCTGATGTTGATGTGCTATAATAGGGCAAATGTGCATCGGAATTTGCCTGCTTGGATACACACAAAACATTTACAATGTGCCTGACTTTGCCTCGTCCTGTGGTAGACAAGCATGGCTTCTCTGCATCATCTGGCCTGTAAAGCAGATAGGGGGAACCATGGTTCAACGTGTTCATCACACGGCAGCGGCGTAATGACTAGCCCACGTGTTTAATGAAGGGCTCTAGAACGTATAGCTCTAATGGCTAACATCCTGACTCTTTTTTCCCGTGTAGCCTCCCCAAACTCTACAGATTATAAGAAAGATCCCAGAGAGCGTTACACATCTACTATTACATCTGTCACTTGTGTCAGATATTCTATTTCATTGTCCCTTTACCTTCAGTTTATTACGTCAGAAATAGTGAGCTGGAATTGTTATCGAAAAAAGCAAACAGATAGTAGGTTTAGATAATAGTAGTTACTACAAATCATGTACTCTATTGTATAGTACTTGTATAGCCCTGCTATTTGGTTTTTACAGATAATTGTCTTAATTGAATAATACAGCAGTAAGTATGCGCTTCTACAGACCAAGAGGAATGCGAGTACATATTACCCTTAGATGCATCCTATCTTTCAAGTAGCCCGTAGTCATTAACAGATTATAGTGTTGCTTCAAATATGCTAATTAAGCAAAACAAGTGATGAATGGAATACATTTGATCAATCAAGTAGGCCTAAGCCCCTGGTGCTGCATATTCATTGTACAATCATGAATATGAAACTCAAGTCATTTATCAAATATCAATTGCACATTTGTATCTTATTAATCATACATGCTGAAACTCCAGTCTTGTCAAAAAATGCTGAAGGTTGATGAAGCACTTGCAAACCGGATGAAACTCGGAGAACTCAAGGTAGTGGTTTGGTAATAAACCGCAAGGTGTTTTCAAACTTCAAGAATCTTAAACAGTCGCTCAATAACAGCTTCTGTTAATGTTCGCAAGTGTCTAGCTCTTCGCGATACAGCCTTTTAACAATGTCTGTCTCTCTAAACCATTCATTATTATTCAAAATGATAAGCATTCAAAACGATAATGATAGTTCTTAATTATTCATGAAGTGCTATTGCTTTGTTTTAAAAAAAAAAAAAAAAAAAGGTAAATGATTGAGTCACGTCATAACTTTCTGCGTGAAGAGCGTTTAAAAGGTTTCACCGATGCGTCAGCTAAATGAAGTCAAGTTTCCCTCTCATAGTAGGTCGAAGTAAAGATGCACAGTCAGCAGAGAATGCGGAGCTGTGAGAAACAGTCTTTTAAGAGAAAAAGAAACTGTATAGCCAGTGGATTTCTACAACCGCTATACATATCCTGAGTGTCCCGCCAGGACAGTTTTATCAGTGAATTCCTTTCTGTGACTTGATCTGTGGTACAGTACTGTCCCATTGTTACTGATAGTAATCTATTGGCCAATGCCCACCCTGCTGTACTGTCACTTCATACTTGTGCAACCAGAGAAGCCTTTCTGGATTCATTTATAAATTCGCAGCGGGCACCTTTATATTCATTTGGTAAAACGCAGAAAGTAAAGCTTTAATCTAATCCGAACTTGTTTTTTTTTGTTTGTTATGTCAACAGCTAGCATTAACCGTAACAAGCTAAGGACAAACCTCTTGTGTACGAATACATGGGGGTTTTCATTGCCGTCATAAACTGGATGAGAGGACTAACACTTGATTGCCAGCAGTTCATCAGTGCATCCTTCAAATGTGTCACCCAGCCAGCCTCAAGGCAGAGTGCTGGCTCAAATTGAAGCTGACATCTCCCAAATATGAAAGCAACAAATCACACATTTTTATTGGGCTTAATCTCCAGCCTAGCCCCTTGCAGACGTCAGCACAATCACGGACACTGCTCTAATTCTTGCCGACTGCCTGCTTGTGCCTCCCTAGCATCTCTGGACTCACAGACCAAACGCAAATGGCCAGGCGCCAGAGATGAGGGTGACACCTACGCTTATTAGAAGACTTAAATACGGTGGTATGGATGTGCGCAGCTCATGTAACAGGAGTCGGCCTTGAGTAATTCATGGATGAGTTGTAAATAGAGATTAAATGTGAAACCGTGTGTGTGTTCATTCATATTGGGTGTTGCGCATATGCTGTGCACATTTGTATCATTGGGGTATTTAATAGTTTGATCTGTATGTTTTATATGTTTTCGTTTCGTACTTTTGCTAACCTGGACTTTGAAAAGAGACACCGTGATTATATTTAACTGAGAAAAGCAATGCAATCAAGCTAAGAACCGGTGTTATGAGAGGGATAAAAAAGTAAAATGTAAATGTTGATGTTTGTAAAACTGTTTTGAAAAGCTATTTAGGGTTTTTCAGTACTGCTAAAAAACAACATCAAAATAATTTAATGCTTAGCAGGCCTCCATAAAACCAAATTTGTAATTGAATCTGTTCTTTAAATCTACTTTATGCAGTGCTGTAACTTATCTCTCTTCTATCTGAAAACCAAATCAATAATGATGAAAAAGGTGATCTATCAAGCAGTAAATGAAGTACAAACAAGTAGCAGTTTATGCTACTTCTGCCCCAATTCACTCCAGTGAAAACACATACATACATAAACAATTTATGATGTCAAGAGTTTGAGTGTTCAGTTTGTTTGTTAAAGTTGTCCAAGATAAAAGGCAGGCTACTGTCTAGGCAATAACATGTAATGCTATTAGATTTTGGAAAAAAAAAAGCCATAGAAAGCAGCATACAAAATTTTTAAAAGAATTAATTTTATAGGTCATAGTTCTGGAACTCCAGTTCGAAGCACTTAGCATTTCAAAGCAATTCATATTTTCATGCACCAAAACAACACATCCTGTCTTGAATTTATGTTTTTAATACCCTCACCAAGAGACACCAAGGATAATTCCTTCCATGTTTGACCTAGACCTAATTTTTCTATCTTTTCCAATCATATCGATCGGTTCTGACCAAAAATCGTATCAATTGCTTTACAACAGCGCAGCTTGCGGTCTCAGTTGGGCACGCTAGTCTCCAATACAATGCTATGGGGCCAGTAGATACTCCAAAAAACATCCCTGAAACATCCCATGATCCCTAAATTACCTTAAAACATGTCAAAGCAGTAATACTCACTCTGTAATGAAACAGTAGTAGTCTATGAAAACTATTTGGACTATTAGATGTCATTTTGTTTGTTGCAATATTGAAAAGGACATACCAAAGCCCTTTTCACCAACAACATATTTCAGCTGGCTTTTACACAACATTGACTCCAACTATTATCTCTACATTCAGTCACCCACCACTCATTAGGGTGCAACAATATTTTTTAACTGTTTTGAAAATTAAACTTTTGTTTTGGAATGCTAGCGTACCCAGCCAGCTGAGACTATAAGTAACATAAAGTAAAGCAATTGATGAAATTTTACTCAGAGCCGCACAGTATGATCTGTAAAAACAGAAAAATGGGGTAGAAAATAGCTGGAATTTTGTGTGGTTTGTAAACCCCAACACTATAAAAGAGTCCTTTTTTTGTGTTTCAAAACACTTTTTAACAGTGTAGCATGGTGGAATATAGCAATTATAAAAGTGAAGGAAAAGGATATGTCTGAGAGATCTGTGCAAGGTCATTCTTGCTGTAAACTAATGACTGAAATTAAATGAAATTGGATTTGGAACCCTCATATATTGTCAGGAGGATTCAGGGTTTGTTGGCTATGTTGCGGTCAACAGTCAGCAAGGGCACAAGTGGTTTCTGTTAATTGTATCGAAAGCGTTTTTCTTATCTTTTTTTCCTTTTTCACAAGGACCATACCATTCAGACATTTCTATTATTAGATGTCTGTCTGGCTTGTAGCCTTGTTGGCCCTCAAGCCAGAAACATTTCCTCTGCTTATAGTAGCCTGCAATGTAATTACTGTCGCTAGTACAGTGTACAAAGCAACGCATTTTCACATTGTGACAAATAATTGTATATTTTTCTGTTTTGTACTTACAGCAATATCCCTTGACCTAATTTTGACCCCAGTCCTAAACAGGTTCCACACAATTACAATCGCAAGTGCACTTCACTGCAATAGTAAGCATAGATCTGTGGTCTAGGACAACTGTAAAGTAACGTGGCCAAAAAGCCTATTGGAATTGCATTATGTTAACAACAAAATGTTCTCATTTCCGCCTGTCTATCAGTCTGCCTGAGTGGATACTGGCTGAGAGGGGGATGGGTTGATGGATGGATGGAAGGATAGAGGGGGTGAGTACAGGGCTCTCCACCTCTTGCCCTCTTCTGTTGTCATCTGTTGCCCCACAGCAGGCCAGAGGTTGTTGGCGTTTTGCTCACTTGTAATCCGTCTCACTGTCTGGCTGCCGGCTTTCGGGTCACCTGTCACTCAAAGTGACGTGAATCAGCATTGACGCCGGCAGATTTAAGCCATTTCTCTCACTCTAAACAGAGCCTAAATCTATGGGCCTCTAGCAAAAAATACAAACTTCCTCCACCCCAACGTAAAACTACTGGCTGCTGTGAAGTGACCCATAAGAGCATGAATGTTGTTAGACAACACATTTTGCGATTTAACTTCAAGGTGGTATCAGTTATATGTGAAAATCAAGTAAAAAATTGAATTACCACGCTGGTAAGCTATAGTATAATGGTGATGGTCTGAAAGCTGCTCCTCTCTCTCTGTTTTCATTGTGCCTCAGAGCTGTTTCCCTCTACTTTCTGCTCTTTGTTTTGCTTTGATGGCCTGTCAAACAGATCCTCACCTCAGCCTGCACAAGCTGTGCTTGTTTTTTGGTTTGTTATTGTAGTTCACATCAGCAACGCTAGAGTGCAGATGTTACAGATAGCACCTTACATAACATCATAGGGGCCCCACGTCCACATCACTGCCCAGCTTTGACCCAGTTCCTCAAACACATTCAATACAATAATA
>OMKK01018483.1:4984-22728 GCA_900302305.1 Polymixia japonica
GGGCAGTTAAGTACATTTTCAAAACCAGTAAATTGTCTTTCTAACACTTTCCTGTGATTGTCTTTCTGGCACTTACTGTATTATCCTGTGACAAACTCCACCCATGTGGCATATATAGTATATATACAGTATATACAGTACATATACATATTTATATACATATAAGTAATTGTAAAAACTGTTACCTCCAGGTTTGATTAGGTTAATTGTGAAACTATAACAACAATGTTGTTTTAGTGGATTTCAAAACACCCTACCGTGATATTACAAATATTGTTATTAGTAGTGTTCATGGAGTTGAAATGGAATCTGAGAGATGTCAAATGTTCATTTTCTACCTTAAAGTCTCTAACCTTCAGAAATCTGTATGTGTCCAGCAAATCATGCAAAACTAGGTCTAGATCTATCTTTATGTGACTATTTAGACTCATTTGAGATGCTAGCAACTCGTGCTCAAGAAGTACACAATCGCATTCATCGTTTTTGTGATAGGTTAGTGAAGTGACGATGTCATGATTCAGGCCTGGGTATTGATCTGTTACTTATTGTCACATGTATCCACCCACCTTTCCAATGGTTTCAATGCCCTTGATGAAGCAGATGTAGACCACACACCAGGCGGTGGCCAGGCAAATGACCATCCACCACTGCAGGGAGCCGTTGGTCTCAATGTCTGGTGTGATGTTCAAGGTCTGTCGGTACCAGAAGTAGTTGACTGGCGTGCTCTCCACACACTCTGTATCATAGGCTGTTTGGAATAGTAAACAGGAATACATCCAATGACATTTATCATTGAATTATTGTCAGTACAATGCTGCTGCCAGGTGGAATATGTCAACTTTTCAGAAAATAAGGAAACCAGCCTAGAGAGAAGTAATGGTCCCCTTTTGTCAAACTCAAACCACTCCCCTAATCCCGCCCCTTGACAGTTTTATTACCCCTAAGCCCTGCCCCAATCCATCAACCCCGGTCACCCCTCCAACCACGCGGTGAGCATTCCTGATCACGTATACGGATCATGTAACCATGTATCACATCACCTCCAGAATATGTGCACACAGCAGCAAGGACAAAGTTGATCACAACAAATGTGTACAGAATTCTGTACATAATGTACAAAATACATTAGAAACATTAAAACAATAAAACACACATACACACTCTTCTCTGTCCTGTGTCACACATGCTGTAACAATAGTTATGCAGGATAACTCTAGTTATATGAATGCAGGCAAAGCATCTTGCTTCGCCTATTGGACTGTCCGTGTGTGCAAGCGTGCCCATCTGAAAGAATTTTACAATGCACCAATCACTAACCAGGGCCCCGCCCTCCCACCAGCCTATATAAGCTGGCGTTGAGCTTGTACTCACCCTTCACGTAGTTCCTTTCAGAACCCGGCCAGCAGGGTGGAAAAGCAAGATGCTTTGCCTGCATTCATATAACTAGAGTTATCCTGCATAACTATCGTTATATTTCATGCAGGCTTTGTATCTTGCTTCGCCTATTGGACAATGGCAAAGTGATGCAGAGCCCTGTTCAATGTACCCCCTGTTGGCCCTAACCGACCAAGGAGAAATAAAATTCATGCCCCTGCCAGTAGCTAACAGGAGAAGCAGGGAGACAAAGTAAACAGAAAATCCAAAGATTTAAATGATCCATTTAACCCACCGGGTAAAAGAACCTTGACAGAATAGGTTATAATATAACCATCAAAAGGTCTGGGTACTCTGTGTGTAAAAACTCACCCGCCATATATCAGATCTGCCAACAAGGACAGAACGGGAATGGCTGACCAGAAAAACCTATGCAGAATGTTAATAGGAAAAGCACACAGGCTGGATTCAAACCCAGCAGCTGTGATTACTTTGCCTTTAGTGGCGCACGCTCAACGATGTGAACCACCGGCTAGAATGCCTTAAGAACAATGTCTCTGGAGTGGAAAGAGCTCCTAACGTTCTTGGGTATAAAAGCAGGGTTAGGTCTGAGCCTAGTGCTGCTACAGTTGATGGCTAGGCATTCCGGGAGGACTGACAGAGCGCAGATCTCGCTGACGCGTTTGGCAGATGTGTGCACCAGAAGAAAGGCTGTCTTAAAAGATAACCTACTCAAAGGAACCTGGTCCAAAGGCTCAAATGGATACTTCGTAAAGCTATGCAGTACCAATGGGAGATCCCATTGTGGTGTTAGACTGCGTGTGACTGGTTTAGTGCACCTCACGCCCTGCAAGAAGCACTTAAACAGAGGGTGACTGAAGAGGGGCTTATCGCCAAAACCCTGATGGCAGGCAGAAATAGCCGCTGCGTAAACTTTCATAGCCGAGAAAGACAGGTTGTCTAACAGTGACTGGAGGAAAGTGAGGACTGATTCCAGAGGGCATGAAATCGGTCCAGAGACCTAGCCTCGCACCAGGATTGAAAAGAGAGCCATTTACCTGCGTAGACAGTGGTAGTGGAAGGGGCACGAGCACTCTGGATGGTCTAAGCTCAGCCTTTCAGAAACCAGGCCATCAGCCACTGTCCGAGAAGGGGAGGATGAAAAACGCAGCTGTGCGCCTGGGACAGAGCCTCTTGGAATTAGGAATTAGGTTGAGAAACCAGCGTGCTGAGGGGACAGCAGGTGTTCTCCTTGGAAGCACAAAGGTCCACTGATGCTTCCCCGAACCGGAACCAGATATAAGCGCCACTCGTCTTGTGGCCTCCCATGGACATCAGGTCTGCTCCCACATTGTCCACGCCCGCAATGTGGAGAGCTCTGAGACTGCGCAGGTGGACTGAAGCCCATAACCACAGCTCCACTGCCGTTCGGTGAAGGAGAGGGTAGCGTACCCCGCCCTGCTTGTTTATACATATGCTGCTGAAGTTAGTCTGTCCTGACTAAGACGTGATAGCCCCTCAGTAGGCTGTGAAAGTGTTTGAGCACTAGCAACACTGCTCTGAGTTCCAGCACAATGATGTGAGGAGCAGGGGACTCTATCCACCTGCCCCCTATTGCTTGAGACTGACGCGTCCCTCCCCAGCCAATCAGGGAGGCGTCCATGAAAACTGTCATTTGGGATGGAATGCTGCCCATGGCAACCCCCCTCGACAAGATTTGGGGGTTTCTCCAGTGGTCTAGGTCGCTCTTGACAGATGGGGGAATGGTAATTAGTAGTCAGTGCTTGCACTGCTGCCTCACAGCAAGACGGTCCTGGGTTCGATTCCCACCTGGGGCGCTGTTGGCACCGTGCTCAGGTAGGTTATCGCCCTGCCTTTCTGTGTGGAGTTTGCATGTTCTCCCCGTGCTTACATGGGTCTCCTCCAATATGGACCCCAACTAAAAACATGCAGAACATTATCCTGTCCGGTCCCAAGACTCGGACAACACTGAAACTGGTGTCGGCCACCTCCGTGTGTGTGCATGTCTGGCGGCTCCTGCATGTGGTGTACACATGGTGTGCTGTGACAAATAAAGACTCACTAGAGTCCTGTTTAAAAAAAAAAAAAGTTGTAGCCATAAAGCTGAATTAGTTTTCTTCTCAGTTTGAAGTTTGCTCTGAAAGGGTGGCAGGTGGGGGGAAGCGATCTGCATCGTCAAAACATAGTGCAATGAGTTTGAGGGCACTTCCCTGTTTATCCAGGTGTTAAGAAAACACTTTCGGCTTTTCTTAACTCAACATAAGAGACATGTCAGGGCATGTCTGCGCTAGGCAAGCTGTCTCCTGACATGTTGTAACCAGAAATCTGAATTAGTTTTATTGTTTACTCTGAAGTTCGACCTGAAAGAGGGGAAGTGACCATATGCAGCTGTCTGTCTGTCTGTGTGTGTATGTGTGTGCGTTGTAACAGCCTGAGGGTATTATTGCAATACCAGGTAGCGCCACAAGGTGCCGTTCTGCAGACAGTGCTGGTATCTATACAGCTTAAACAACAAAGTCAATTCAACAACAACAAATATATGAAGGAAGAACTGTTACAGAAAAGCATTAAAACTTTAACGAACACAAGTAGAACACGGCGATGTTAAGTATTGTAGTGTCATGGGGGAAGTAGCATACTGCAATTCCCAGCATGCCACTGTGGCGAGAGAGGAAGGAGATGGGGGTGACGCACCCAGAAGCGGATGGAGCGCTCAGTTAGCGCTGGTTGCATTGTTGTGCTGCTGTGAAAAGCAGTTGTGTTGAGCTTTCTAATAAAACACTCTCGTTTTACGCCAATTCTTATTGATTTTTTGTATCTCACCCCACCAATTGCTGCAGCCCCGTAGAATTAACAATTAGCAGTGTGAACATCCTGTTGTCTGGTGACTCTCTGAGCTAAGCAGCTACTGCTAATTAGCAGGGCTAACACCTCTCTCCAATTATTGCATCCACATGTTACAGCGTGTGTGACACAGGATAGAGAAGAGTGTGTTTGTGTGTGTTTTCATGTTTTTAATGTTTTAATGTATTCTGTACATTATGTAGGGTTAGGGTTAGGGTTTGCGTTACCATTAGAGCGGAGTAATACTTGTGTGCACGCATTCCGGAATGCTCACCCCCGTATGCGCGTGCACATATGAGGACGCACATGGTTTGGGGGGCTGACAGATTGGGGGCGGGTCTTAAGGGTAATACAACTGCCAAGGGTCAGGATTAGGGGCGTAGTTTGAGTTTGACGAAAAGGGACCATTACTTCTCTCTCAGCCTAAAATTTTGATTGACAAGCAAGCATTTTTCATGTTATATAAAGGGTTTTAAAAGGTGAGTACCAATGTAATCCTTCAACTGAAGTAAAAACTGGAAAATCATCAAAATTGGTGTACAAGGTCTGTTAACAGCGAAACATTGAGCACATAGTCACATGTGGATTGGAAAAACAGCACTTTGGCATCCACTAAAACACCTTATGGAATATTATTTGCAATTTGAATATGAATTAGGAGGTTCCCCCTGAAGTTTTTGTGAGGTTTCTGTTCCTGCCCACCTGTGTGGTTGTTGTTGAGGGGGCACTGACTCCAGGGCAACGGGTCCTGGAAGGAGTTGAAGAAGTACCAGAGAACCCAGGCCACAATGGTATTATAAAACAAACACACCAGGAAGGACACCACCAGAGAGGCAACGCCTAAACACAGAAAATATCAGTATTTGAACTGCTGTACGTTTGGGACAATGATGCATAGCATGAATAGTGGTGCAGTAACAGCATAACAGTGTATCTATACAGATATGGAGACTATGCTGGGAAATTAACTTCCAACCTTCCCATCAGATCAGTTTCCTAGAAGCCTTGTATTCACTATGCAATTTCGTCTGCCACCGGCTGGATTTTGTGGGAAATGTAACATCTCGCTTTACAACACATATAAAAGTACAGCAATTTCACTTTACCTCCTCTGTGAACATGTTGGCATTTCGACCACCCGACAACAGACAGCAGAAAAACAGCACTAGCAAACTCTAGAGGCCACTATAAACGACATATAGTAGTGTAACCCAGGGGTAAACAGTGGGTTTATTATTTTATGCATTATATGTAAGTGAAAAGCTGATTTGTAAGCTGTTTGAGGTTTTTCTAACTTTAATTATTTTCTGCTTGTGCATTTTTTTCCACACTTACCTGTTGGTCATTTTATTTTACACCTAACAGATGTATAGTCTTATTTGTATGGCAACCAGTATGGGACATGTTTAGCTGTAGACTGTGGGAAAGTTTTTTATGAAGTTTGAACTGTTTTATGATTGGAGGGAGTTTGCTGCAGTGGGAGGAATTGGAGAGACTGCAGAGGGAAAGGTGACTTGGGATTGGCTGGATTTTGCTGCAGTGGGGGTGGAGCTACGTACCAGAGAGAGAGGAGGAGAATTAAGCCTAATTTATACTTCACGTCTCACGTCTCTGAGACATGAGACGCCAGCTCACGTCTCATGTCTCATATGACGTCATTTGGGGTTGGCTCACAGCAATAAGATGCGTCTCATAGCTCTGATTGGTTGACAGTATTTCCGGTTCCCGCCAGAACATCGCTGTTCGTGACATGGATGGAGGACATGGAGGAGCCTCCGAAACAGGTACATTACAACGTTGGCGCTACGTTAACTAACATCATATAACTAGCTAACGTTATGCTAAATTACATGGCTACCTGCTAGTCTAGTTAGCTTGTATTGTATCCATGGCGACTGTTGCCATGGCGACCCTGTGAGCCAGTCGAGAGCCGGAGTATAAATGCACATGAGACGTGAGCCGGCATCTCACGTCTCAGAGACATGAGATGTGAGCCGGGAAGTATAAACTAGGCTTTAGTCAGTTGGATCCGGTGCAGTGAAGCGGACACGTCGTTATTCACTGGCGAAGACAAAAAGACCGTGGCAACGGCGTAGCTAGTAAAACTCTAGGTTAGCTGGTGTGGACGTTCTTGATTTTAGGTGGTCCAGTCTGAGGACCAAAAGGAAGTTGGGAGTTGTCACACCGGGCACCGCGGAGACTTTGGCTGAAGCTATATGATAGAAAAGGCTGTTTTCCGTGTTTGACGGACTGTTAGCCTATTACCTGCCGTACTAGCAAGGTCGGTGGGATTGAGTTGGAGGAGCTAGCATTAATCCAGACTGGTTAGTGCGGTTTTCGAGTTGAGTAGCTAGCATTAGCTAGACCAGTTAGTGAGCATTAGTTACCAACGGAGTTACGCCACGGTGAGCCCGTGTTCTACCCGGACTCCGAGGCAAGCAGACATCGCGGGAGTGCCCGGATCCACACAGCCAGCTGAGGGACAGTCAGACGGCCAGGCTATCACCAACCACCGGGTCACTACTTTCCGCCAGGCCCTCTCCTCTGTTTCCCACATTAAACACTGTTCGCACTGGAATACGGTACTGTCGTTATTTATTTTGTTTGCTCCGTTCGGAGTGAAGTGGCTATTTGTTTTGAGCCTCAGCGTACCCGAGCCAAGTATCAGGCCTGCCACGTAGGGTTTTATTTGATTACCTTTGAGATTCAATAGTACTGGAGATGTTTTAATCTGTGTTTACTTATCTGTGAAGGGGGTTTGATTGTACAGTGCTTGTTTGGTTGATATGAAAGGGAAAACCCATTGATTAGTTAATATATTTTGTATTGAATATTATAAATACATAAATCTGTTATTTTATAATATTGTGTTTGAGTTTATTTGATCTTTGTTGTAAAAAGTATTAAGGGGCACTTACCTGGTATCCAATGGTCCACTGCAGGGGGTTACATTAGGTAAACACACGCATAGATTTAACCAAGGGGACTTACCTTACACGTACAGGAATACACAGAACAAAGAACGCAGGTAGCACTACCTCAACAATAAAGGGGGTATTAAAAGTGCTACAATAGCTTTAAACATTAACCATACAACACCACACAGTTACCATCATAAAATTAAATTAGAAATAGCGTACAACGTAAACTATATGAGGCCTGACGCCTGGGGGCTTGCAAATACCCACAACTTGTGTTGTCAGGTCGTATTTTTTTAATCCACCTACCGACTCCGCCCAGAAATGGTGAGATGGAGTTCCAGACGCGAATGCTGCCCATGCGGAGCCTCTGACCTATAGCCAGCTCCAGGTAGAGCAGGGGAAGACCCTGAACTACAAGCGCTATCAGGTACGGGATGAGGAACGCGCCTAGAGAAACACAGAGGGGGGTCGCGGGGAATGGGTAAGTGTGGCAGGTTTTATAGCGTCTGGCATATCATGTCTAGTGTGTGTAAACGCCAGCAACAATTTTTTCATGATTTTGCCTAGCTTTTCCTTTAATCACCATTATGCATGTTGGTATGTTTTGTATTTTAGTGCAGATATTGCATTTTCTTAGTAAGGCTTGATTGTGACAGATTGATTTGTTTCATTTGTATTACTTAATTAGTTCTTACTGTCTGAGGAGTCTACACAAATTCTTATGAAAAAAAAGTTAATTAAGGAAGAAATTATGAACAAAGTTGTACAAAATGTTCTTAAAGAAAATGAAACAAAAATACAAGTAGTTGATTCTAATATAATGAACCATAGAAAGCATCTCACCTCCTCCATGGATCTGGCATAAATAGGGAAAACGCCACACATTTCCCACTCCCACAGCAAATCCAATGCAGGACAACAGGTACTGGGTCTTGCTGGCCCACTTGGGCCTCTCTTCTACTGTCTGTGACCCCTCTAAATTTGCCATGCTACGCTTTCTGTTGGACAGCCGTTGATTTAGTCTAAACTCGACTAACAAAATAGACCAGGAAGGAAGAATTGCCTTTGTGATTGACTGGCCACACCACTATGGAAATGTACCAAGGAAACTGTATCACAAATCAGTTTAATGGATAACCTGACAGTGGCCTCCTGTTGCAATAACTGTAGTAGCACAGAAGCCATCAAGAAACAATAGCACCTTCAATAAAAGCTCTTCAGCAGAGAGGGGTATAAATTTGGCACTTTAACATTATAACTTGATTTTAAATTATTATTTAGATGGAAGGTTTTATGAGTCACTTACAGTAGAGGATAAAAAGACAAACTTAAGTTAGAAATACACACACGCTTTTAATGGAGCTATGTTCAAATTAGTAAAAATCAAACATTTAATACATTCGCAAGCAATATACAAATACAGAAGGATATGATTTCTTGTAGAACATATTCAAAAGTGACTTCATGCAATGAGTTACTAAAATGTACTAAAATCAGTGCATGCCTAACCATACCGTACTGACAGTAGTAGCCCTGATATTGCACCAAACATGAACATAAAACATGAGAACAGAGTATCAATAAGCATCAGGGTTACAAACTGGTCAAAGTTGTGAGTTGAGAACATGTGCATTGTTATAAATAGACAAATCATTGTTTAAAGCACCTGATAATACAGAGTACTAGGTAGCCAGTACAATAGCACCTGCATTAAATCACTCTGACAACTTAAAATATTACTGAAAATATTATTTTTTTATTTGCTGTTGCCAAAATATATTTTTAGTTAATTTGTATTACAAGTTACACATGAGTTGTTACACAGGAGTTCTGTTACAGGTTACACAGTTGACTCTTCTTGCAACAGCAGAGAAACAGCAGCCTACAAAGGGCATACACAGGGACAGTCAGACTGGGGATTCCTGCCAAAATAAAGATGACTATCTTGACCCACGGAGGGTACGGCACTGTTGACAGAGAAGGGAATGCCTCCTGCAAACCATTGAGAAGTACAATTAGTGCATTTGGCATACAATGGTTATTCACAATGATATGAGAGCGGAAGAACAGCTACACATCATGATAATTGTATATTTTGCAATGTAGTGATAACTCAATAAAAAGATGATAAATGATGCAGGCTGAGGTGAAACCTGATACAAGGATATGTAAAAAAAAAAAAAACCTGTTAACGATTTTACTACTACTAATTATTTTCCTAAGCATGTGTGCTTACAGAGTCAGGGTCCCACACCAAGTAGGTGAGTTCTTCTTGGACTTTGGTCACCAGATAGAACAGGAAGATAACCATGACAATTAGAGGACTAATGAACCGCCATGTGGCCTGCCAATAGATGGAGGGCTTATGTCCGATCATAAACTCTAAGTCACGATTGAACCTGAGACACAGGAGGATTTTCATTATTATTTAAAAACAATATACATTTTGTCATAAAGGGAGAAAAAGGTGACACATGGGTTATTGAAATTCCACCATTTCTACAGTTATGCTCAATAACTAGAATTGATGCAAGCCCATAAAATATACATAGCAGCAGCTGTTTCCTGTTGCTAAAGTAGTCGACAGGTATGTGATATTCTGATTCTGAATTGAATTTTGCACTGGGTAGTGGGCTATGGAGATGTTGGGAAATCTGAGGATGCCATTGTGAGGTAGATTCAGTTTCAAGCACTAACCTGTCTATGCCATAGATGTAAACGACGGCTATCATCTCAAAGAAGGCTATGGTCAGCAGGGGTAGAGAACCGGCAAAGTTGTCAAACACTGCTAGCCAGTAATTCCCAGAGCCCTGCGCAAACAGGAGGGCGGCGATAAAGGACACAAAACATATTATACCTGAAACACACACACAGGAACAAAAACAGACATTCATGTTATGATGGAAATTAAACACCTCAAGTAGGGCTGGGCAATATATTGAGTTTCCAGATATACAGCAATACATTTCACTGATGATACTGAAAATGTGAACGTGTTGAGATATTGTGATCATTTAGCCTACACTAAACATCCTCTCCCTTTCTCTCTTTTGCTCCAGTTCCCTGCATATCACGACTCCACCTACTTGTAGCTCATGTGTGGTGTGTTGTTCCAAAAATGTACGCAAGACATTATGCGGATATGTAGTATAGAAAGAAATATATAAAAATATCGTCTCATATCGAATATCGCCACTGGCTCTAAAAATAGTATGATATGACTTTTCAGCCACATCGCCCAGCTCTAACCTCCAGTCTAGTTGATGGAAGTTGAAATGTGTATTTTTCTCACCAGTTAAGACTCCTCGGGGCCATTTCTGAGGAAGAATATTCAGGTCTTTTAGGGGAACCACCACTCCCTCGATGTTGCCAAACATGGTGGAGAGCCCCAGACAGAAGAGCATGACGAAGAAGAGCACGGACCAAACAGGAGAAATGGGCATCTTGGCGATGGCCTCCGTGAACACGATAAATGCCAAACCCGTTCCTTCCACACCCTGGACAAATGCGTGGCATGGTTATAATGCTGATTGCAGAAAACAAGAATGAAAAATCAGGTCAAGTCAACTTTATGTATATAGCGCTTTAAACACAAAACAGGTTTGATCCAAAGTGGACAAGACAGACAGAAGAAATATAAAATGGAAAAAAAAAAGACACACACACAGGCAAAAATAAGACAAGGCCAGACACCACAAATGCTAATGAATAAAATATGTTTTCAGTTGTTTTTTAACACTAGAAGCACCGGGCCTGTTACATGTCATTTTTCCACGGTTTTAGCAATTACGTGACTGCCCATACAACAGACAGGGACGGTGGTGCTAACACGCAATGGCCTCTAGATGGCGATTCTTGCACACGGGACACTATAGTGACATTCTTGATGTGAGCTACATGGGAGGAGAGAGGAGGAGCTCCTCTTGATCTGACATGACTTGTGATATGTTGGGGGGATCTCTAAAATACTGCCAATTTGTTTTTGCTATTGTTGCCTTGTGCACTTCTATAGCCTATTGTTTTATGTAGCATTATATTATGTTGTAAAGGTACTCTTGAAGTAAAAATAGTGTGTGCGTTCATGCATGGTGTGATCCACCAATAATAATACTAATAAAGCTCAGAGAAGTCTCGCTCAATCCGTGTGCCAAATCGCCATTATTCGTTTACTTGTTATTTGCTAGAATAAATCACAATCCATTACCATGACTGACAGGGTTGGAAAAAACAGCCTATTCTTATCCACGTGATTTACCAAGGTTTACCAATATTGTTTGTGTGTCCTAAACTTGACATCTGCAAAACGTCAAAAAACAGCCACCCAAGCAGGCTTACTGCATTGAATGTTCAGGGCGCTAGTACTGCCAGTGAACTGTCGGAAAGACTCTGGATTGGGAAGATCTGGTAGTAAGGGGAAGTTGATTCCACAGCTTCGGGGCCAAAGCTTGATCACCTTTTGATTTTATTCTAGACCGTGGAACAGACAATAGCCCCTGATCAGAGGATGTAAGAGAGTGGAGGAATATGAGACAGTGTATGAGAGTAGTTAGGTTGCTCTGATTATTAGGTTGTAACAGGAGATAAAGTTGTGTGTCAGCTGCATAACAATGAAAAGAGTTATGTTGTGTGTCTCTATGATGTGGCCCAGCAGGAGCCTATAGATAGAAAAAGGGACTGGTCCCAGTATGGAGCCCTGGAGAATTAAAATGGCACAGTCACCTGCATTGCTATGAGGAGATTGTTTATCACTTTAAGAAGATTAAGTCAATGCTAAATATCGGTCACCAGAAGTTACCTCACTGAGTAACTTCTGCATGTCACAGGGTTGGATATTCAGTTCCTGAACAATATCTGGAGAGGAACCCATGAGATTGTTGAAGGCTGTCTCATAGTTGTCTGTGGTGATGCTGTCTTCAGCGAGATCAAATGCATTCAAGAGTGCCATAATGTTTCTGGGGGAACACATGATACACAGCAATAAGGGCCTTATAGCTCTACATTATTGAAGTAAATATTGAAGATATAACTGATACTACATTTACATAAAATTTACATTTAGTTCTATTCTGATGTTCATCAATTTAAAACCTTGAACTTTTTCAATTCTAACTCACCCAGTGATACATTCGTCATATCTCTCTGTTGCCCGGAAGCCGATGATGGAGTAGATGACAGTGGCGGCATAGACTGAAGTTGCCCCAGTCACGGCAGACAGAATCAAAGCATCTTGCTTGCAGTTGTTGCTGATAAAAAGAAGAGCGAAAGGACCATGACACACCACATTGACTTCAGGTCTGAGAACAGCTGTGTTCTGGGAACTGTTGCATATCCGTAAAACAACAAAGTGCTTTGAAAAGTCGATCCCTTACTGAATGGGGTTGTAGCTTGAGAAGGAGATGAGGCCCCCCCACGCCAGACCAAAGGAGTAGAACACCTGAGCACCCGCATCAAGCCAGGTGGTGGGGTTCATCAGCTCATCCACCTGGAACAGCCAGACATCAAATGTGACTCAGAATTAGCTTGGAACTCTGATATAACAGATTTGTAATACATGAATTGCTTCTCTGGACTGAGATCCAAAACATACATCTGGTGTAAAGAGAAACTGGATTCCACTCAGGGCGCCTTTGAGAGTAAGTCCACGGATCAGGAAGATGGTCAGCACTATGTAAGGCAGGGTGGAGGTGATGTACACTGCCTGAGATCACAATAGACAAAGCAGCCATTCGTAACAGAGCGAGAGTGAACATCATGAGGGAAATTCCCTGTATATCTGTATATCATGTTATGAAATAATAATAGTAATTTTCAATTCATTAACTTTATTGGTACAGTATAGTCCTCTTCGACAAATGTTATACAAAAACTCACAGTGGCAAAAACATAATAGCCTTAAGGGTGGGGTACAAGCCCTGTTTAGGGTAAGGAACTACAGGGTTGAGAGTGAGAGTGTGACCAAGGGTTCAACTAACCTTGCCTGTAGACTTGATGCCCTTAATGCAGCAGACACAGAGGACTGTCCAGGCAGCTAACAAACACAGCACTATTGGCCACTGGATTCCTCCAGAGTCAGATATGGTCTTTGTAGTATTCAGAGTCACTCGATACCAAAAGTAATCCACCGGGGAGCTCAGCTCACACTCTGGAATAAAGCCTGCAGGGACCGACAGTTAAACTGTCTTTACCGTGTGTGTCTGTATTTGTGTGGCATGCATGTGAGCATACATGTGTTTGTGTGTGTGTGTGTGTGTGGAGAGATCTAGAAGTGGGGGATGAGGTGCATGTAGTACCTGTGCCATTGTCAGTAAGGGGACATGGGTTCCAAGGCAGGGGGTCCTGGAACGAGTTAAAGAGGTACCACATGATCCAGGCCATGATAGTGTTGTAGTATAGTCCAACAAGGAAGGACACCAGCATGGAGGCTATACCTGAGAGTGAGAGCATGTGTACTTGCAATATCACACTCAATGGCAGTAGTCGGCCAGTATTGGCTGAATTCCTCCTAGGTTGAGGCATTTAACAATAAACATCAAAAGCCTTTTGTTGCGGTATGTGGTCATTTTTCTTCTATTTTTGACAAGCTGCTCTTGTTGAGATAATGGTACGGTTGGCTACTTACCAATCCCAGTCAGGTAAGGACTGATGGCCCGCCACACTCCCACACTGCCCATCCTGAGGCGCTGGCCAATAGCAAACTCCAACAGGAGGAGAGGGGTTCCTTCCAGGACCAGGAGGATCAGGAAGGGAATCATAAACGCTCCTGCAAAATAGAGACACGATCTGTGACCTTGTTTCAATTACCTTTCTAGACTGCTGTACCTGCCAGTCAGTAGGCAGGTTCACTATCCTAAATCAGAAAATTATTTAGCAGTCAAATGCTTCTAAAGGATGTTCAACTTATTTCTGTGTTGAAGGTAGACTTTCACTAAACACTATCCAAATAGTCTTGTAGTTGCATTATCTCATTTTGCCACAAGATGGCACATGATTCATATTTTGTGTCAACGAAGAAGTGCTGGCAGATGAGTTGGAAATGTAAGGATTTATGGAAGCAATAAAAATAGGTTCTCCGATTTAAGATGAATAGTGTTATATTTTGGCCATCAGTATTTAAATTAAATCACTACCACTTATGCATTCCTTGCAATATGTGTCTCCTCTGAGGCATAATGCTGTACAGCCTTCCACAAGCCTAACAATGCACCCATTAAGATTTTGATACACTGATGATACACTTATGCAATATAGCCTATACATGCAAAACTATAAAAACATAAACGTTACCTTTACACCTAACCTCAACAAAAAAAACAAAGGGTTGACCAAAGGGTTAGACATTACCTAAAACACAGACACTCGATAAATCATTAATATACGTGGTAGGCATTCTCGTTACACTCTATTTTGTTCATGAATTCTCAAATTGTGACGACCCCTCCCATATGCTTGTTGGTGTGGGGCAGTCAGAGGCTCGTCGGGAACATGCAGCACACCTGAGCTAGCTGATCCCCAAGGACTTAAAAGCTGTCTGGCTTTGGCAGTCTCTCTCTCTCCTCCCCCATGAGCAGCTGTATTTTAGTTATGTTTAGTTTACACTGTACTACACCATATCCTTCACTCGTCCATGCACTCGTTACACCACGGATGATACTGACATACACACTTCATTTGTATTTTTGTAAATATTTGTTAAATAAATGCATTAAGTTTGAACTTAGCTTATATGTGTGGTCTCCCATATTTGTCTGAACCATGAACTAGTTCATGACACAATTCTATGACATAGAATTATGCAGTAGCCGTTTTAACATTGTAATTTGCTGTTTGTATGGTAGTTTCCCAAAGGGCCTGTTGAAATCATGCACTGAGATAAATTTAAAAAACAAAAACTTTTATTGTAGTATTTTCTTGTCCTCTGCTGGATTTTACAGCTCAAAAGCGTTAAACATATAAGTATTTAAGTAGGGGTTTTAGTAGGGTTAATATTATGTCCCTGTCCTCTCTCTCAAACACAACATTCTAGGCTTCGTCCAACTACACAGACATGATCGCCAAATCTATTAGCAGAGAAAAGCGTAAAAGGTTGACGGTTATTGTAGCTAATGGCGTTTACTTAAAAACAACAACTAAGAGACTTCCCGCTCACGTCAACCAGTTGTTAACTTACCCTTTCATTTTAACTTACCTCCTCCGTGACTCTGGCACAAGTAAGGGAAGCGCCACACATTTCCAAGCCCGATGCAGAAGCCCACGCAGGTGAGGATGTACTGCGCTTTGTTGTCCCACTTGGGTCTGTCACCGGCCTCCTGGTGCTCCTGGTTCTCCTGCTCTTCCAGCTCCTCGTACGAGGGGATCCGCTCGTCAAGTTGGGGGTTCGGTAGTACCAGTCTCATGGTGTCTGGTTCGACATCTGAAAAGAGGTTAATAGGTGGCAAGGCTGTATCTGCGAGTCACATGTCTGTTTGTCAGTGTATGTACATGTATATGTGTACATGTATAATCTAGTTTTATCGTTTGCAATCCTCCACTTACATTACACGTGCGTTCCACCATCACTATCATTTAACGGCGATTATCACGTGAGGCTCTAAGTTCAGTCATTAAAACGAGCGGATACAGAACTTGCTAATAATTAATTCCGTTAATTACTACTGTAATTGTTATCTTGTACAGACAGATATCGTGACAATATGGATTTAAGGGGGATGATTTATTACTTATTATGTTGGCACTTTAATTGAGTCTTCTTGGCTATGGCTATGGCTATCAATTCAAGATAAATTAATAAAAAGGATGCTTAACGCTCGGGGTTTTCAGTATGCATTGTAATGGAATTAAACCCATTTTTCAAAGACTCGTCAGAACCAAACCTTATGGACGGATAATTATGTAGACCACTGTAAGGTATGCAGGGGCGTAGCTATCATTTCAGAAGTTAGGGGGGCGGGATTTTTAGGAGTTTTTACCAGCTTTATGGGATGATCTTCTCTTCTTTAGATTTTTACATAAACATAAATCAACATGATTAAAATAATTACTATAAAAAAGATAAGAAAATATACTATAAGCCAATTAAACAAAATATGTACACAAACATGCTTTTTTCATGTTGGTGCATTCTTTTGAGATGCTATAACTCATTAACTGATAATAATAATAATAATATATCAGATTTATATAGCGCTTTTCCTAGTGCTCAAAGCCGCTTTACAATACAGGATAAAACAACTTTAATAGAGAAATATAAAGAAAAAAGGTGAGAGAGAGAAGAACTTCATGGGTTGAAAGCAAGGGTAAAAAGGTGGGTTTTGAGGGCTTTTTAAAAGGATGACAGAGTGGGAGCCTGGTGGATGTGGCTGGGGAGGGCGTTCCAGAGGGTGGGGGCAGCTGCGGTGAAGGCCCTGTCGCCCCAGGTCTGGAGCTTAGTTTTGATGGGTTGGAGGAGGTTAGCGTCTGCGGACCTGAGGCGGTGGGTAGGCGTATGGCAGTGATTTTCTTTATTTCTTCTGTGTGCCTCAGATGCAGAGCACCATCCGAGAGCACAGGGTTGGAGGCAACGCTGACGTAGAACTAAAGAAAACAGAGCAGGGAACCTAATACACATAGAAATACAGAATCTAGAAACTGAATAGAAAACATGACCAAAACAAGATACAAGACAAGACAACAGGATGCACGAGGGGGAAACAGAGACAGAAGGAACATGGGAAAACCAGAGGGAGAAACACTGAGAGGACAAAGGTACACCGAAGAGAGAGACAAAGATACAGAAAGGCAGAGAATGCAGGGGACAGATAAACAGGAGAAGAACCAGGACGGAGAAAACACGACGGCAATATGAACTAAAAACCACGCAGGGCAAAAACATGAAAACAACAGAACTAAAAACAAAGCAGGGCATACAAAACTAAAAGCCACACAGGGCACAATCAAGAAAACAGAACAGAACTAAAACAAAGCAGGGAAACTAAATATGAGGCCCTGTCTGTGCTGAATTTATTAAAAAAGAATAAATACATAAGGAACCATCCAAGTTTCTCCACCATTTAATTGTTGCAGGCTATAGTGGTTGGTCAATCCCAACATTTAGAAGTTAGGCTACTTTCACTATTTTACTGTCTAACTGCGTTATAAAGGACTTTGGTGTCCTGCCAAAGTGGCTGGTAGAATACACAATCTGACCAGCCACAGTCAAAGATTAAGCAGCATTTAATAATAAACTTTATTTATATAGCGCCTTTCATACAAGGATTGTAGCTCAAAGCGCTTCACAACAGTAGAGTTTACAAACAGCATGATAATAAAAGCAGAAACAAAAAAGAAATGTTATACAGCATCAATAAAAACAATCAAATCAAACGTATTAGAATCTAATATTCTAAAAGGCTCCTTGAAATAATGTGATCCAGTTACACAGTAATAAAATCAGCGTATTAGAAACTAACATTCTAACAGGCTCCTTGAAATAATGTGATCAAGTTATAAAATATAAGCAGAGGAATTACATGAAAAGGAGCAGTGTGCAAATCAATCTTAATTATATTAAACTTAATATTAGTGGTGGGTTAAATGCAAATTAAATCA
>OMKK01018564.1:1247-11575 GCA_900302305.1 Polymixia japonica
TGGGAGAGAGGAGAGAAGAGAGGAGAGGAGAGGAGAGGAGAGAATCAAGAATTCTCTTGAATTAAGAGAAGAAAATCACTTTCTGAATTTGAACTAAAAGTGAATTGAACCCAACCCCTGCTCGTTATGTTTGAATCCATCCTTTTTGTAGGCTGGAGCATTTTCAAAACAAAACACATTTACATAGAAGAAGTTCTGATTTTTAACACTTTATGACACATACTTTATATTAAATGGGGTTAAAGGTTGTCTGCTCCTGTATAACTGTAGTCATTGTCATTAGTGTCAATCAGTAGATTAGATTAGATTAGATTTGGTTATATTATAATATATCAGATCATATTATATTACATTAGATTAGATTAGATTAGATTAGATTAGATTAGATTGAATTAGATTCGATTATTTTAGATTTTAGATTAACTTTATTAATTCCCGTGGGGAAATTATAGTATAGAAGTTATAGTATAACAATCCCCACCTGTCCCAAGGTGTAAGCAGCATAGTCAGGCTGGAGCAGAGAGGCACCTCGTCCTCCTGTCCCTCTGGTGTAGCGCACATAACTGTCCTTATCCACCGGTTTAGCTAGGGTCACCTCTATAGGAGAACCATCTACTACCTGGAGAGGAGAGGGGGCGCGGGAGGGAGAGAGAAATGAATACAATTACAAATTATCCACTGCCTTAGAAATTCTCAAAAAAATACACATCACAATAACATTATAATAACGGCAGCTAAAAACACGAGGAGAAGCAGTTGCACTCTTATGGTCTACCTGACCTTGCCGTTGAGGGAGTTCATGGCGTCGATGGCGTCTTCTCTCTGAGTGAAATGGACGAAGGCGTAGTCTCGGATCTTCTTCACTCTCTCCACAGCACCTAGACACGACGCCAATAACTATCAGACTTGTGCACACACTGGCCTCAAATGTGCTTTAATGCTGTACGGTTACAGTTCATAATTGTAATTGTGGTATTGAGTGTATATTTATGTAAAATTATGTCCACAAACTGTTTAGTAAATATAATGTAGCCAGCTTGGTTATATACTGTATATAATGTATCTAACTTGGTTTCAGGCTGTTAAATGCTTTCTCAATGGTCTCCATTCTGTTAAAGGTAGCAGTAGTAGTAATAGTAGTAATATTAGTAGCAGCAGTTGTTGTGATAGTAGTAGTAGTTGTAGTTGTAGTTGTAGTACCATCAGCAGCAGCAGCGGAGGTATGTATTATTAAAGTACCAGGTTTTAAGCTGTTAAACTCTTTCTCTATGGTCTCCTCTGTGGTCTGCAGCATCAGGTTCCTGACATAGAGAATCTTTACAGTTGCCATGGTGTCCTCATCCACTTCCACTTCAGGCTCTGCCCAGTCCACAGCGATGGCGTGACCCCAAAGCTGGATACGACCTGAGTGAGAGAGAGAGAGAGAGAGAAAGAGAGAGAGAGAGAGAGAAATAGATAGAGGGGGTCAGGTGCTGTATGGGAAGGTTTCAAAGATAAGGTTTTGAACTTCACAGCAAGTGTCACGGTGATGAGGACATCCATACAATGACATTGTGACAGCTATGACCTATGTGCATCCATCTTTTTACAGTAGTAACATCATTGTTAATAGATATATGGAAAAGGATGTCATTTTTAACAAAGCTGTGAGTGCATGTTGAATAATCATTTTTGCTGCTATATTAGTGTTACAGATATGTTAATAACTACAAAATGACACTTCCTAGTGTGCAGTATTGCAATACAAAGCCTGCATATTACTCCAGTAATTGCTAACAGAATGGTGCCTATACATTGCAGCTCCAGTTTGCATCATGAGTTTTAATGTTTTATTATCTGCAATGGCGCCATTAATAGAGTCGGGACAACTTGTAGTATGTACAAGTTGTAGTATGTACTATGTAGTAGTATCTTGAACTAAAAAGTCAGGGCTCTACATATGGAACATTGTCCTCAATAATATGACTATGGTAAAATGGCCGACATTCTAAAGATGATCTTACGTAGAATCACCAGTTACTTAGTAACAGCAACGGAGAAGGGATGTGGAGCTAATATGGCTGCTGCTGCCCAAACTGTTGTCATCCATAACACTCTACAGTATGTTCTGTGAAGCTCTGGTTTGATGTTATACCAACATTGTTATGCAAACATTTTTTCTGTGGAAACCATAACCAATAAAACGCTATCTTATCATTTAGAAGAAAGGAAACCTTTATCAAGCATGTGCCAAGAACATTGTACAGATGCAATGAAGACATTTCCTTTACAGTTTAGATAGTACTGAATAGGCAGAAGGTAGGCAGTTTAAAACATTTCTAAACTGTTCGAGACCAAGCATTTCAGCATCTTTTAGTGTTCACCAGAAAATATTGGTAATGTTGATTTTATCTTTATGGCCATTTCTGATAGCAGAATATTATGACCGTGACCCCTCGGTCATATATAGCTTATCTATAATATATCTTATCATGTAATCTTGAAAGGTTCTTCCTCCATTGGACCATGACCCAGTGACACAGGTTTCCCCATAGTGTGAAAAGTGCTTATAGAAGAAAAACAATAGTCAATTATTAAAAAAGTCACGGTATCCATTAAAGGAGAAGTTGTCAGTCAAATCCCAATTCAGCCTCTTTTCGTTTTCACTGAAATACTCCATTTCAACTACATGAATTTGGCTGTGGGCTGTCATGCGCTTCAAAATGTATTTCGGTGAAGACTTAAAAAGGCTAAATCCTGAAGGAACTGTACAATCATTTGGCTACAGAACATTTGGATTATGCAGCATGAGGCATTTTTGGATATTTGATGGTCATTTAGATGCCATTTTGAACTCTGGACAAACTAACAATGGGCCCCATAGCAGCCCGTTGAATCGGTTTCGATCGGCGTCGATATTATGTGGATTTAAAGACTTCAACTGGGATTCGACTGACATGGGGGTGACTAACCAACACCGCGAAGTTAGTTTTATAAGTGAACTTCTCCTTTAAGTCTTCTATAACGGGGTAGTTTGACAGTAACACACATTCTGATTGGTCAATGACATTTTATCAACCTGGGAGTTGTTCAGCAAATTGGCAAATTTCTCAGAACACATTGAGATACTGTAGGTCGGCCTCTACCTGGCAGCAGCTTGCGACGGGCCATGGCGGCCGCGCGGTGGCTCTCGTACTCCACAAAGGCGAATCCTCGGTTCTTGGATTTGTCGGCGGCGCTGGGGTAGACGATGACCTCCACGACCCCGTCTGTCACCTTCCTCATCTCAGACAGGATCTCCTCTCGTTTCTTGGTCTTGGGAATCCCGCCGACAAACAGACGACAGTTGTCGACACTGGCGCAGACACCGAGGAGACGTCCATTCCTGAAGGGATTCGGGGGGAGAAATTAATACTGTGCTAATGTATTCAGACTGGTCACGTGCCAACAATCATTTGTAACAATAAGTTTCATTTAGTGGATATCTCCCTTTTAACAAAGCTCTTTGTATTCAATCTCCTGACCAATTGGGCAATAAAGACCATGGGTTGTACTATAAGACTGGAGATAATAACAGACCTGATCTCATAGTTGTTGAGCTGTTTCATGGCTGCCTTCGCTTCCAGTTTCGTGGTGAAAGTGACGAAGGCATAGCCCCTGTTGTTACCGTTAAAATCCATCATCATCCTCACCTCATAGATCTTACCAAACTAGAGAGAGAGAGAGAGAGAGAGGGGGAGAGGGGGGAGAGGTTGAACAAAATATGCAAACACTTTTGTGCAAGAACTGCATAAGTTTTATAGGTCCAGGTTTTGTTTATTTCCATACACAAATGATAAAACTCTTAAATAGAGAAAATTAGCAAACAAAACAAGACGAGCAGGCAATCGAGGTGAAAACTCAGGGGCTTGTAAAAACTACCTTACACCTTGAACGGTTTTATAGTTCAAAGGTTTAATCTTCGGTAAAGGAATAAACAGCGTACATGTTGTACAGCGGTACAGGATGAGCTTGAAGCTTGAAGAGTGACATAAGAGGAGTAACTGGTTCATATGCAAAAAAAGAGAATTTGCATCTGTTTGTCATTCAGCAAACCCTCTTCTGAACAGGGACTGGAGGAAGTGTTGTCGCGAAAGAAAGGCAGGTGTCATGCATGTCATACAACCAACTTTTTTACTATCTTTCAGAATCACTTAAAGTGTCAATCTGGAAATTTTTCATAGTAATAAATGTCCATTTTGATAATAGTGATTTAAACTACACCTAGTTCATGAAGGCTTTTACATTTTGCCCATTTTGCTGTTCTAACCAACGATGTGTGGCGTATGTACGCTCTGGTACACAGGAAGTGATGCGTTTTATGTTTTCAGCTGTGCTTTTGTTTAACACTGTAATTAGAGGAACCTGGTAGTTAGCTAGCATGACCAGCGATAACTACCATGGGTTAAAACGAAGAGACCCACAGAAACTCAAACTTCATCGACAGAAAATCCAAAAAGAAACATATTACACTCAGAGGAAGTGAAAAAAAAAAACAGTATTCTGACATCACAACATTAGCGGAACCATGCGGTCAGTGCGCCTACTAACAGTGTGTTCATCTTTTAAGTTCTGACAAAGAAGAACTGACTTAAGGAAGGACCACCTTCTTACACAGTAGGGGTCAAAAGGGACAAAGTAATTTCTGGAAACTCATTCAACCTCTGTGTCTGTCTGACAGCGGTTGACCTTGGCTTTATGGGAAGATAGGGAATTTATCTTTCTGATATTACCAAATGATTGCATCTTGAAGGCTAATAAGGGTCCTGAAAAGGTGTACTAGTTCAAACATGAAAAAAAAAACACTATCTCTCTGTCTTTCTCCCTCCGCTCTCTCTCTCTCTCTCTCTCTCTGTCTTCTCCCTCCTTACCTTCTCACAGAGGGGGACGAGTTCATCTTCAAACAGGTCTCTGGGTAGTTTCCCAACAAAGATCTCGCTGCCTCTCTCTGGTGGGGGGCCTTCCCATCCTGGCGGGGGCCCGCCGTACCGCCGCTGACCGTTCTCCTAGAAGGGAGGATGCATAGATTATGTCAGGAGTCTTATGTCTGCTTATACATTAATAATTCACTACATAACATAACATAACATAACATAACATAACATAACATAACACATAACAAACAACAAAAGGTCTCTCTTACAAAAATGTACACCAACCCCACCATCATCCTCATTGTCCTCATGTAGGGATGGGGAGGAAGATAGGACAAGAGTTATGTGAAGATTTACATGCTGAAGACAGACTGACAGACAGACAGACAGAGAGACAGACAGACAGACAGACAGACAGACAGACAGACAGACAGACAGACAGAGAGGGAAAGGACAAACAGAAAAAGGTGGAGGAGGAGGTCAAGAAGACAAATGAGCCATGTTTTCTGCAGTGTGTCTGCTGACCACCTGGTGGCACCAGAGTACAAATACGCACCACTGAACAAGAACTCACCCAGGAAGTTTGAAAAAAATACAAAACATGCTATTGCAATGAAAAATCTGTTGGCTGATCTGACAAAACAGGTAACATTACACCACATTTTAGATTTGCAGCAAATGTGACAAAATTGTCGAGGGTTTAGTTACTCTTTAAAAAATATATATTTGTTACCTCTAGCACAGATGTATAATCTATAATGGATGTGCAATCTCGATGAATTTAGATTTTATTACCATGTACAAAGAGAATTGTCAGTTGCTGAGTTTGGGTTCAATTGAGTTTTCTAATCAAAAAAAGGAAGTGGATCTTTAATTTAGCAATATAAAAACCTTACTCAGATAAACCTGTTTGGCCTAACTACACCCCCCCCCAACACACCCATCTCTTTATCCACCCTTAACCCCCTTAAAACCCCAATCAGCCTACACCCCGTCCCTTTCCACCTAAGAGCACTTTTTCAAATCAAACCTATGATGAAACTGTTGGCAATATATGCTGTCTTATGTAAAGCAATTGCAAATTGATTACGTTTACATTTTGAATGGTTTGAACTGAACATAAACTGACCCTTACTCTGATATTGATTGTCCGATATTGATGCTCCAGTGGTCAGTGAGGACCTCCCCCAACCTGAAGGTCTCAGGTTAAATACCAGACCGTTCAAGTGTCCTTTAGTGATATACCGGTCCAAACCTGCTCCAGAGGACCACAGTAGCTAGCTGACCAGAGGGTGTAAGGTGAATGTCCCCTTTGAGGGATTACATAATAAAGTATGTCAAATCAAACAATTCAGATCTCTACCTGTACCAGCTGGTATCCTGTGCGTTGGATCAGAGCCCTGAGAGTCGCCTCCTTCTGTGTCCCTGCCAGACCGTCCCCTGTTTTCTGATTGGATTCCATTGGGTGTGATTGACAGCAATATGTAAATCAGGGAAATTAGGGGTGCTCACTGGAAAAGAACACAGACAACGAATCACAATGACGGTGGTGGCAAGAACGTATTGATTTGTACCAGACAGAGATACGTCAGTGAGGAAGACTCAGGGCTGCTCGTTGCAAAAGAAGACAAGCGGCAACATGTCAGAGAGCAGATATAGAAAGCGTATCGTGTGTGTCCGGTCCAATTTTACAGGTTACGTTCGCCTTCCCCGGAGACAGACACGCAGTCCTGCTGGCCCAAGATCAAACCCCGCTCCATCTCTACTGTGTCTCCCCTAATCTGTTCCCCTCTCTACTTTCCTACTGTCTTAATAAACTATTGTGCTTTTCAACACAAATACAAAAAAAACCAAAACAATCTTTCACACCTGGTGAGAAGTAACACAGGATGTTGTCCCAAGCAACTCTCACAAATGTGTTGAAAGTGAAAACCCTTTTAAGAGTAGTGACTAATGGCATCACAACAGCACAGCTGGCCTAATATTGAACCCGACTAAACTGGGTAATTATATCTTCAGGCTATACATCAGCATCTTGCATCATTCATTGGTCTGTTATGATATTGATCTTGCCAAAATCATATCAACAGTAGTTGGACAACAGGGACAGCTAAACTAGGACAGCTGTCTAGGGGTGTTCTGAGAAACCAAAAAAAAAAAAAGCATCTTTAAAGGCACAATCCGCAATTGGTTTGAACAGTCATGTTGCCCCACTTCAGTTTGTTTTGTAAACGGTGTGATGTGGCTGTTTGGAAGCATTTCACCCAACAGAAAACTTTAGAAACTGCTCAAACACGGGGAACTCGAACTGTCTTTACTGCTGAAATTCACTAAGCGAAAGATGGCTGACTGACTCTGAGGCAACCTGCGAACCAAAACAACAATATTGTTGTAATGCCTTGCTTAGCCACAACAGGGCAGCGCTTAAAAAAAAAATCATGGACTGTACCTTTTCAAGCATTTATTTCTAACTTGATCCAGCCAGTTCAACGCTATCCTAAAACGCATCCTAATATTTTCTCTGACATATGACACTTTGTTTTGAAGTCAGAGACACAGAGATTAAGAACGAGAGAATGAGAGAGAGAGAGACTGCACTTCCTGTAGTGCAGGAAGCCTGCATAGCGATCTGTTCAGGCGTATTTTTCGGGCTGAGGGAACATACAGGCGACCTGGTAGCATGTTTTTAGTGCTGAAGAGAGAAGGACAGATGTGGTGCAGCACTGTATCTTGTTTTGAAGCAACAAGAAGAGAGAGGTCAAGGTCTGTGAGTTCTGCCCTCTAATAATTGACAGAGCAGCCTCAGCCACACTCACATTTAACAACGGCTCCTGTTTGTCTCTAATGGCGGGTTTCACATCTTTTCGAGGAACCCAAACACTATTTTGCAAGCTTTGGTGTAGTTTGGTCAACAGAAAGACCGCTAACCTACAAGCCTACAGGGTTTCATTCACCTAACATTACATTTGAGATGTATGAGCGACTTGCGACAGCTTCAATCAAACAAAAAGCTTTGGATACCAATTTCTCCAGAAAGAACTTCCTGGTTTGGTTTCAATCCCTTTAAACCCTTCTTTGGGGGCCCAACCATACCTTCTGAAAACCTTTTTTTTCCCAGAAAGAGCAATCCTATTCAAAGGGGACATGATAGATTGAAAGGAAAATGGTCCATGTCTCTTTTGAAAATGAAGTTTCATGGCCCTTACATCCTATGCTACTTAGTCATCTCATTTACTGCTACTGTACCACAACACACACGCATGCACACAGTAAGTGGATACTTTAGACCCTTTGAACCTTAATTGATCTAATCAGTACAATGCTAAACAGCTTGCTGCTGCATCTTCACTGCATCTATTCACATGGTGATTACACGTACACACACACACACACACACGCACGCACGCACACACACACACAGCGCCGTTCTTTGTCTCTTTTCACTTCAAAGAGAAACAACGACGTGAAACCAGGGATGATTACTTTTAGATCTGAGAGAAAGACAAGCAAGGCAGGGGAGAAAGATTGAGGGGAGGGAATAGCAAGTAAGGAAGTAAGGAAAAGAGAGAAGGGGACAAGGAGAGAGGAAGAACGATAAAGAAACAAAGAGACAGATGGAGAGAGGTAAAATAAATTGGAGAGAGAGAGAGAGAGCATGCGTTGGAGAGAGAGAAGCAGTGACAGGGAGGGCAAGAGAGAGGAGTCAAAGGTTATGAGAGATTATGACCACTTTAGACACATTATAGCCAATCACAGTGAAGCTGATGCTAGCATGATTATCATAATTCAAAGAATATTGTCTTCACCACACTTAAAGGTACCATATACGATATTTTGAACATTAATACAGCAGCAAACAGCTATTTGCTATGTAAAGATATAGTGGAGTAATGGCGTCCTGAGCAGAGAATGAAGTCACACTCCCTCTGTGTGTGTTGTAACCCGAGCTTCTCTGTTCTTTGTTTTGGTAGCCGGTCCGTGTGCATGTCAGTGTATTAGTGTTAATGTGACCGAGCGCCCATTTGTTTTGATATGAGATGCTGGTGCTCTAGTGCGACATCTAGTGGCTGAATATCGTATATAGCTCCTTTAAAGATACAATCCGCAATGTTGTAAACAATGTGGCTGTTTGGAAGCATTTCACCTAACAGAAAACTTTTAAAAGTCAGTCAAATGCGGGGAACCCCTCTGTATTTATTGCCAAAATTAAGTGAAAAATGGTTGACTCTGACTGAGGCAACTTGCGAACCAAAACAACAATGTTGTAATCCCTTGTTTAGCCGCAACAGAGCAGCACTATCTGTAAAAAACAAACAAAAAACTAACATGGCAATTGTTTCAGACTTTTATTCAGCTTAGTTTTACATATTTCTTGTCTTTCTGCAATGGTACATTGGTTTTATGTTTTTGCTGTACTGTCTCTGTCTGTCTTTTTCTCTCTTTTATTTTGCTCTTTCTCATCTCTCTCTTCTGTCTTTTTTCTCTAATGTCTCTATCCCTAGGTGGTAAAACCTTCTTCTTTTCATTAATCATTTCCACTATTTCTACACGATATGCCAAAAAAAGGATGCTTGGTGTCCTGTCAGAGTGGCTGGTAGAGTGGCTGGTGGTGTATGGCAGTTTCCTGCTCTACTGTTCAGACAGACAGAAACCATGGCAACACCTTTGTGTCTAATAGAGCTGTCATACAGGTCAGGGTTTGAGGTTGAGGGTTGATTTAGTATTGGGTCACCTCATCATCACACCTGTCCCTCTTTTGGTCCTAGTTTTGGCTCCAGCGCGGGTTCATTTGCAGTGAAATTGAGAAAAATGTTTTGTGTGCTTTTACTTCTAGTAATGTTGGCATGTGTTGTAGCTGTGTCAATACAGAGGAAACACTGGCACAGGCTAGGACCAAGGACGACTACAACTTCACGAGCACTATGTTTCCTCTCAGTGCTTATCTCTCTCTCTCTCTCTCTCTCTCTCTGTCTCTCTCTGTCTGTCTCTCTCTCTGCTCTTCAGGACAGCCTAGTTACAGTTTGCATAAACATGATTACTGAACTGTGTGTGCGTGTGTGCGTTATCAGAAGGTGATCACTGGTTGTGCTACCTCTATGTTGACTGAAGCTAAAACACACAGTTGTCCAGTCACTCGTCAGACAGACAGACAGACAGACAGACAGACAGACACACAGTCGGCCAGTCAGTCAGTCAGTCAGTCAGTCAGTCAGTCAGTCAGACAGACAGACAGTCATTCAGTCAGTGAGTCAGTCAGTCAGATAGTCAGTCAGATGGACAGTCAGTCAGTCAGATAGTCAGTCAGTTAGACAGTCAGTCAGTCAGTCTGAAGGCCACTCAGCAAGGCGACCAGCCACTGGCAACAGCACATCTCTCTATCTGTAGATCATTCACTGAGTGTATAAAACATTAGAGCCACCTTTCCTAATATCGAGT